>JAVXUP010002139.1:0-156730 GCA_033070095.1 Escallonia herrerae | reverse complement strand
TATTGCTTCAATCAAGTAATCCAACTGAGATTAAGGTTTACATTTTTGCCTGGAAAAGGCTTTAATTCTCGGGTCTCTTCTAGTTGTATAGAGGGTGAGTTTTGGAGTATTGGTAACGTTACTGGAGTGTGGTCTTGGGTGCTTGCCATCCTGAGTTTTAAGCATCAAGAATATTTGTCATTTCATTTTGCTTGATGGGAAACATAGGTTGCTTAAGCAAGTGATCTTTGAAAATAATTTTTTCCCGACTTCCCGTATGATGTTAAACTCTAAATTAAGGAAGGAAAAATGAGGACATTCTCCATTCGTTCACTTGATGCAACGCTTGGTTGTGTTTCTATTCTCGTTTCAGTTGGTCTAAAGAATACAGGAAGTGATATGAATTCGTGTCATGTTAGACACTCATTATTGGTCGCATGTGTGGGAGAGAGAAAGAGAACTACTGGAGAAATAAGAACAACGTCAAGAGAATTATGAATTTAAACTGGGAAGTAGAGGAAGTTCAGGAAGTGGTTCATCACCATAGCAGATCGCTATAACAGAAAGAAAACTACCACCACTCTACCAGCCTCTTAATTGCTTCTGGGAAGTAGGATTGTTTTGTTTCTATGACGAATAGATAGTTAATAATCTTGGATTTCATTATATGAGAAGGCAGTCAGAAAAATAAAAAAGGATTGACACTTACGCGGATTTAATATTTTGGCAGGCTAATATGATCCGTAAAACTACTGTACTAGATGTGATGAGAAGACTTCTTCAGGTAAGAAAAAATGACGCTAATGAATTGATTCCTTAAAGCATAAATAGGAGTATCTTAACAGTGGTCTGTTTTGCAGACAAAAAATATCATGGTTTCCTCATGTGCTCGAACGAAAGAAGCTAGTCGAGCAAAATATATATCGATATTAAACATCATTCAAGGAGAAGTTGATCCAACTCAGGTAATTCTAATTCATCATCATCTGGTGCTGGAGTCATGGTTTTTCTCACGATTTAATGGAATTGTCCTCGAGCTGTATGTTGATACTTTGGATGTCTTGAAAATCAGGTCCATGAAAGTTTGCAGAGAATACGTGAAAGGAAGCTTGTTAATTTTATTGATTGGGGCCCGGCAAGCATTCAAGTATGTCTACTACCAGTTCATCTGTGTTCTTTATGTCTCCTAGCGATACTTGTGTTTATCCTCTAAAATTCAAGTTAATATTGCCTTCTCACCTTTTTTGGGCAGGTTGCCCTATCTAGAAAGTCTCCTTATGTTCAGACTGCCCATAGGGTGAGATTTTGCTTATTCAGAATCCTTGTTTAATCTTTTCATTTTGGTTTTTCACGTTTCTTTTTTTGCTTGAATGTTGGATATGGAGTTGCGGTTTGAATAAACACAGTTGAGATTCTTGGGAGGATAGTCATTAAAACATGTGTTGTTTGCATTGTTAGGTTAGCGGTCTTATGCTAGCAAGTCATACTGGTATCCGGCACCTATTCTCCAAGTGTTTGAGTCAGTATGCTATGCTGAGAAAGAGGCAAGCTTTTCTTGACAACTACAGGGGTTTCCCGATGTTCGATGTAAGTTACCTGCCTGAATACTGTAACAACTTTCTTTCTAGCCCTAGTTTGTCCATTTATCAGAAACTGATCAACGCAATAATAATTAACTAGTTTGCATAGACCAGAGTTTGTTTACTCTTCTGATAATTTTAAATAGAGAAATCATTTCAAATAGACTAACGTCCTGTTTTCTGCCCTTGGCGTACTTTATCCTATATGTTTAGTTTCATTGGTATTCATGTGATCTTGCAACTCTTCTGCTTCCTAATTTCTCTTGATGCCAAATTCATCTTTTGCACTTGGATCATACAACTTAGCAATCTTGGTTGTGGGAAAGTGATGCATAATGGATGAGGAAACTGTATGCGCAATTTAAGGGGTGTCACAACGTACAGTTCCCCTGAGTTTGCATGTTAGAATCCCACAAATTAGATTGTTCAGTATTATTAACTGATTTTATTTGGTCATAAGTAAGAACGTATACTTTAGCCTACACAATTCTAACACAAAAAGGGCAACCTCAAGAAGAACACATCAAATCTAATTCTAATCTGCAAAATAGTTGTTCATCTTTCTGAACTTGTCTAGGTTGAGGTGGGTGGACCTGTTGAAGCAAGCCTTTTACCCTAGGTCACATGCTTTGATTTTTTTTTTTTTTTGTTAATTAGCGTACACAGGATGTAAAAAGATTTTAGTGGTAAAATTCACTAAACAAAAACGATGTATGGCAAAATCTCTCTCCTGAAATTTGTGACATTGTATGACATTTCTTATATTAAGTATGAAGTATAATGAGATTATTAAGTATGTAACCTATGGAAAAGGTGGTCTCTAAAAAAACATTTTATTATGAGGGATTAACTTATTTATATAACTTACTAGAGCATCAGCTATACGTTTACCATAGATATTAAGCTAGAGGACCTTTTGGTCTCATTGGCTACCATACAGGATTTTGAGTATACAACTGATATAAAGTATTCAGATTTGTTTTTTTGGTTATAACTTCTTCGGTAACTATCTAAAAAAATTCTTCTTCATGCATTAAATATAGAACAGTATGAGGTTACCCTTGTAAGACCATGCCTATGATCTTAGAAGTACCTATTGGCTAGCCCTTTTAAGGGAGGCATTGCCCTGTGGTGGAGCCGTGGATTGGATCGTAACAGATGGTATCAGAGCCGACTCTCGAAAGCTTAGGCTGGGCTATACAGTCGGGTTGCCGATGGTCCAGGTATATCCCACATCAATAGGATGGTTGGGGCAACGAAGGGTGGGCCGGTTATATCCCACATTGGATAGAGAGGAAGATTCTGGGTTATGTCTGATCGAGCCTTAGCGAGGATGCTAAGCATAAGGCGGGGAGATTGTGATATTCCCCATCGGATGTAGGATGATTTGTGATTGGTTGTATAAGACCCTGCTCATGAACTTATATGTACCTACTTGGCTAGCCCTTTTGACAGGTCGTTACAATATCCCTTTCTTTTCTTTTCTTATGAGGGCTTGTTTATAACATTTTTGTCTTTGTCATGTGCACATTGCATGTGCCACGAACCACCAAACCCTCGTGCCCATAAACTCATAAGTACCTACTTGGCTAGCACTTTTGAAGGGTCATTACAATATTCCTTTCTTTTCTTTTCTTATGGGGGCTTGTCTTTGTCATGTGCACATTGCATCTGCCACGAATCACCAAACCCTTATGCTAATATTAGGTTATGTGAGTGTTGGTTATTATTTAAAGCAGGGATGGGAACTATTTGAGCGCCTTGGTAATTCCGTGGCGCCTTCTTCTCTTTGCAAAACTTGAGGAGTAGAAATACCTGAACCTTCAATCTTTTGTACACAGCATGCATACTTGAGCATGGGTTACAGTGTTGGGGTCTTTACAAAAGTGACTGACAGATTAATACTTTTTACTTGCCAAACGAATATAAAAGAAAAAATTCGCAGGGGTTTCTACCTGTGTTGCATTTTCTACTTGAATTTTAATGTCTTTTCTGTGACTGCAAAATCTGGGCAGGACAATGATCTCTCTGAGTTTGATGAATCGAGAGACATAATTGAGAGTTTGGTTGATGAATACAAGGCCTGTGAGTCCCCAGATTACATCAAATGGGGAATGGAGGTACATACTCTACCCCTCTGATTTTCCACCGATAGTTGCTACCATTGTTTTTAACAAGTCCATTTCTTTTTCCAGGATCCGGACCACATCCTTACAGGTGAAGGAAATGCTACAGGAACAGTGGATCCAAAGCTAGGAGTCTGAACTAACCATGTATGTTTCGGTCACCCCGTATGAATATCACCTTAGCTCGCTTTTACTTTCTTAAAGGATATACTGTAAACTTACACTACCTATTCAAAAACTGAAAAAATTAAGCTTACACACTACTAGGTTTCCACATCTTGACATACATTCTTGAAGAGGTGCATAATAAGTTTTATCAGAGGTGTTTCACTTGGTTATTATTGACTTGCATTATACTTTTTCTGAATAGATTTGGGGTGACATTTTCTCTCTTATGTAACCAGTGTATGTACTTAAAATGGTATTTACCAATACTCTTCATGCACAGCGGTCTGTTTTACAAATAGAACCTTCCATTTTAGGGGCCTGCTTTAAATGCTAGGATGATATGTGCCAGCCCAACTTTTTAGCTTCTCAGTTCAACTAACATTGGCATGTTAGTTAATTACCATTGATTATCTATTAGTGCTGGAACTCATTTAAGTTTCATTACATCAATGTGCGTAAGATAATCGTTTCCTGTGCATGGTCTATGGCCCAAGCCCTATCACTGGGATTTGGCTTCTGGATGCAGAGCTGAAATTTTGGACATCGTGCTTGGAAGTGGAGAATACATTTTAAGTACCTATACATCCAAGTACTTAGTATCACAGTAATATATTTGTTGCTGTTCTTGCTGGTTGATGCCTTTCCTTTACTAAAACTAAGAAATGTGACTCACTTGAAACTTACCTGTAACAGGAAATAGCATTTGGTGCTTGAAGTACAGCGAAAGGAAGATAGCGAAGTAGAATTTTGTTTATATTTTCAGTTCTCGACCTTTAAAGCACGGTATGGTTGTTCTCGTTATTTAATCTTTGACATCCATCCTGTATACTAGAAAAAAGTATGCAGATTCTCACTGTAAATTACACCGCTTACAATCTGGGAGAGACTTGACTAGTTCTGTGATCCTGGTCCAATCAAGAAGTTCCACAATTGTGTAGGATATTCTTGCATCCTGTGTGGCTCCATGTAGAGTATAGCTGATGATGAGTTGTGGTGCCTGCCTGCATGTGGTGCGTCTCCGCTAAGGTCGCAGGTCTACATGTGCGGTCATATCATGCATGTGTCATGTTCCCAGTTCCTTATCCGTGGCCATTTGAGATTAGATCTTCCTTTTAGGAGTCTCCCGGCATGAGTCTTACAGTCAGTTCTTCTTCAGATTATATAGCCACTTTTCCAGAGCAGTGAATTTTCTTTTGCCAGAGAAGGTGATGCACTAGTACTAAAAACTAAAGTAATGGCTTCCCACGTTTCTAAACTATGTGTGTATTCATTTTTAGCTCCGAGTAAAAAGTTATTGTTGGCGATGGTTTAAACAAATCCATTTTTGATGATATATCATCCATGCATAAAAAATTGTAATTAACTCTGCCAAAAAGAGAAAAATCAATACCCTAAAACCTCCGGTGGTGTCGGCGTCAAGTGTTTCATGCAGCAGCAGTCCTGTCACGGTAGCCAAATTGACCGAGTTGTTGTTACAGTTGACTTAAGTGGTGCTCTGACATAGTGAAAGAACACTTTTTTGAGGGAATATGACCTAAGTGTCAAAAACGCTATATTACATTAAGGTGCTTTTTTGAGAGAAGTAATATATATATATCACGATTAAAATAGATCGGATGTAACATAGCGTTGCAGTAGTCAAATTGTAAAAGCAGACAAAGTAGATGACACCCCCAATCCAGTTACGTTCCATGTGAAGATTATTCTTGCCATCCCTTTTTGAAAGGAACTAGCGTACAACTGTAGCATCTTTTTATGTACCCAGCAAGAAAACTATTCACTTATTTCAAAATAATATTTCTTTCGTCCCTAATTATTTAATTATGTTTGGTTTGCACGTTTATTTTGGATAAAAGCCGTATTTTATAAGTTGTTCTTTTTATCCCCGAGAGGAGGGAGTGAAAAGAAGAAAATAGGTTGGAAATAGAAAATAACTTGGTAGAGGACTAGACGTGTGAACATAGAAGAAGAATAAAAAAGATAAACATTTTGTAAAATGATCAATTTTTGTGAAACAATTCAAAAGGAAAATATGTTCAATAATTTAGAGGCAGGAGGAGTATAATAAATAATCCTTAATTTTGAAATTAGCTCCTCCTCTCTACTCTACTCAAAGTAGGGAAGAATTGAATCTCCTGCTGAGCTGAATAGGATCAAAATTTGAGATCATCAAAACCTCCTTCCATTTTCAAAAAAAAGGAACTCATCCAATCATGGGAGCAAAGATCAAGAAGAATATCAAGATGAGATATGAGGTACCCGCATTTTGAAAATTCAAAAGATAAGAAAACGAAAATTCAAAAATTTGCCAAAGCAACGCAAATTACGCGTTTTTTGTTCCCTTCCATAACGGGTAATGCTAGGTCCAAAATTGAGGATCCAATGGCGGGGGCAGGAGGCGGCACATGGCATCGAGTGGGCCCCGTTCAACGTTAAATTTTAACCGAGTACCGGAATGGCCCGCCGGTCTCTCTCTCCAAAGTCTCCACGAATCGCTTTTGAACAGATATATCAAATCCAAATCAACCGTATATATACACACACAGATCTCTCTCCCTCTCATTTTTTTCACCCTAATTACCCATTTTCTTTCCAGGCTTTGTTCGTTTGATTTCGATTCTGTGTGTGTCGGACTTTAGATAGAGATTCATGGCGGCGGCTAGGGTTTCGTTCCGGGCGGTGGCGGTTTTGGCTCTTGTTTTGGCCATTGCTACGCCTTATGTTGCTCTGGCCCAGTCCACGGCCCCTGCTCCTGCCCCCTCTAGCGATGGTAAGGCTAAAAAACATTCGTTCTGCTCCTGAATTATTACGCCTGTGTGATGTGCATTTTAAGATCCGTTGGTGCGAAATTGTTTTTGAATGCCCACACTGTTGGAATTTCTAATTTATGGAGGGTATTTTGATTTGATATGCTTAGAGTTCCAAGTTTTTTTGTCTTCCATTGCATAGAATGCACACATTCCTTTTTCAGATCTATGATGCTTTATTAACATCTTGTTTCACCGAATCTGGGTTCTGACTTTTCGAACTTGGTGTGGTGTAGATCAGGTGAAACCCCTTTTTGTCTTACAAGAAAACAATTAATTACAGAAATTCGCTTGGGAGAGTTGTATAGTCCGTCTTCCTTTGGCACTGCTATTGGGCTATTGGGAGTCCTCGTGCAGCTAGTTCATGCGCAACGTACAAGCAAGGAAGTGCTATTAGGAAAACTGTGCTTATAGGTGCACAGTTAATTTAATCTTTTATTTTTGGAGTTGCTCATACCCAATTAATGGGCATCTTGTTTGTTTGGAGAGTTCTTCTGGTATGCGAAAATGCATTGACAGGATGCCTAGAAGATGCTTTATTCAATCTTGGCTGACATATCCTCCATAGTTCTTTGGAGCTAGCTTGTGATGTTTAATTTCGATTGAAGGATGCTGATTTTGTATGGATATGCCCGCGGACAAGCAGTGGGTTAGTAAGAAAGGTTTCTGCTTGTGTGAACAAATATTATTCATTCTAGTATGTGTGTGCATAATGTTGATTTGAGTGGTATAGTTCATCGGTACGTTTGGTGGCTTTGTGGCGCCGTTTGGCAGATGGTTTTGCATTTTTGTTCTTAGCTTTCCTTTTGAAGCAGATTGTGGCAATGTGAACTGATGGAATTCTCATTGTTGCCTGCTGCAGGGAGCTCGATTGACCTAGGGGTTGCATACGTGCTGATGATTGCTGCGCTTGTTCTTACATACCTCATCCACCCCTTGGATGCATCATCCTACTTCTTCTGAGTAGTTGCCTAGCTAGAGTGAATTAGGACAAGGATTGGGAGAGGAATGCGATGCGCGTGAATCGCTTCTATGGTTGGGGTTGTGCTAAATTGGTTTAACTAATTAGTGGAATGATAGTTGTGGCAGTGAATTTGGTTGTTTGTTTTCTTCTCTAATGCTTTGCTACTGCTATATTTTCCCTTTTCCCTTATATTGGTTCCGGAGGGGATTTTTTTTCTCTGAGTCGGGTAGGAACCTGCACATTGTTTCCTTCTTCTTGACCAAATATGGTCCTCTTTCCTGTGGTCTGAAGGCATTGGCAGGCAGCATTGTCAAATCTTTTGTTTGTTACGACGCAACTCATCCATTGCAATAAACCACTGAATCGGTGCAACAATTTGATACAAGTTACTGGCAATATTGATTTAGTTTAACTGGCTTCTCTGAACTGAGATGACACCATGGATTTACCAATTGTTAAGCTTGTTTTCTCTTCTCTTCTCCTCCAAACAACATTTTTTAAGACATGCAAAAACCTTGATCAATCCAGGAATCAGGATCGTTTGAGAACCAATTTTGGCGTACAAAATGCTGAACTTTATTAACATGTACGTTTATGTACACAAATGCATCGAGGTCCTCACCGAGAACCAATGAAAGATAAAACTAGTGGCACCTATATCTTTTAACCGAGCAAAGCTGGCTTGTGTCGGGTGATCCGACAGCTTGGAGAAAATGGAAGTTGGGTTTTGTAAATGTGGCCATTGGAGAATCCGTTACCCGACCTTCTTTCAGCTAGCATTCAGCGAAAATGAAGCAAGATTCAGTTCTAAGCTTCCCAATCTCTTCGGAAGGTGTTGGGTGATCTGCTCACGAACGGTGAGACATTTATATGCAGTCAGGCCTCGCCCCGCCGGCATTATTTCGTTGCGAGAACAGGGATGGGACCGAAAAATATATTTGTTGCTGTACTGCTCTACTTCAATCACTGAGTCGGGCGTCATGTCTCTATGTAAAGCTTCTCCATTACTCGTCTGCCTTGGTGTGTCTTCGATGTAAAGTATACTTGACAATCTCATAAAAGGAGACTACGATCCCGACCGAAGGGCCAGCACGACCAACACGTGGACCAACTCCTGTAAACAATCCCTTGATCCCTCCATCCCTGTTTCATAGCCAGTAAGGGTTAGTGAGGCAAAATGTTTTACAACGCATCTCTATGTTTAAACTTAAAATCATTAAATTGCAGCTTTCTACGCCAACAAAAAGCATTGGAATAGGCCGTGTCAAAATTACAGGCATGATAGAATACAATTGAACTCCTTGAATTCGAGTAGATCGATTGGGGCCCCAAATCTCAACAAAGTTATGGTTCTAAAAGGAAGCTTAACCTTCTCTTCTTGAGATCATTGTGAATAAGTGCATGTGGAGGAATAATGAGCCTGGAGGCTTCAGCGCTAGACAGCCGCAGCAAAGTATGTAGAATCTGTTAGTCTTTAATCCATCTTGAATTAATTGAACGAATAAAACATATGGCGAGTAGTTGATAGAGGCTCTACCTAAAGCTTGGTCCATAAAGGACTCATCTCACTTATAGGCAGCTGAGCCCTTTTATGACTGCCAGTGAGGGCACCAAAATACCAATAATCGTAAAGTTTCAGAAACCTAAAAGCTAAGTTCAACGACTTCCTTTATACAAGATGGCAGAAATAATCACAATAAAGTAAGGCAGGAATGCGAAACAATGCAGCATACCTCCATATTTCTACCAACGTTTGTTTCGTGGTCATCTGCAAAGCTCGGACAGAATCTTTCTACAGTTACAAAAAGAATACCATATTAGTGATCAGAGTTCAAATGACAAAGTCACCAGCAAATACTTTACAAGCCGATCTAGTCATCTCAACATGTCCAAATAGTGCTACAAAAAGTAGGTTATTCTTTAGTATTGCCTTGCTCTCATGAGCAACTGAAAAAAAAAAATCTCGGCTGCCATATCGAAAACAGCATGAGTAGTTTCTCTTTGTAGATTTTTGCTTCCTTACTGCCGTGACTTGATTGAGGGGTGATCCTAGGTGCATTGCTAAGGTTACATCCCTGACCTGGAATGGTGGAAGCCTCGCAGTGTGGCGCTTGTACTGCAAGGTTTTGTTGCCTTTGTCTGATAATTATATTTGATCGTATCAACCTCCTGTTTAATTCTATTAGGTCGATAACTTCATGGTTTTCCGACTCTATCCCTTTCAGACAAGAGAATGTAAAAGTTGAATTGATTATCAGGAAAAAAACTTCCTAGGGCTGAATACTGTTCGTTTCGTGGAGGTATAAAGTCAGATCAAGAACACGCCAAAACCATCAAGTTATCAACCTGAATAGAATTAAACAGGAGGTTGATACGAGGCAACAAAAACTTGCAGTACAAGCTCCACACTGCGACGCTCCCACCATTCCAGGTCAGGGATGTAACCTTAGCAATGCACCTAGGATCACCCCTCAATCAAGTCACGGCAGAAGGGAAGCAAAAATCTAACTACTCATGCTGTTTTCGATATGGCAGCCGAGAATTTTTTTTTTTTTTGCCCATGAGAGCAAGGCAATACTAAAGAATAACCTACTTTTTATCTGTTCCTCTTCTTGCGTTCAGAAAAATGGTAACTCCCGACATACAGGTCTTTGTCAAAATACAGGTCTCTTAAGCACTACCCAACTTTATTTGCTATTCTAATTATCCGAGTCTTCTGGGACGAGCTAAGCTGTGAGCCAACTAGAAAAGAGGAACATTAACTTCAACTCATTCCAGGTGCGCGCAAAAAAATCTCTTAAACACTGCCCAAGTTTATCTGCTCTTGTAATTATCTAAGAGCTCATGCCTTCTACAATGAGCCAAGCTGTGGGCCAACCACGGAAAGAGGAAATTGAAAGAGATATCTCTGACTCAAGACCGGACAATTTGAGCCCTTTTATATACACACCCGCATACATATTTACACGCATATACTCAGTCCCCTCTTTACGCTTTAGCAAGTGAGATCCAATAGATCATAGACGGTTGACACTGAGAGGAACAAGTATACTGGGGGACCAATCTCGACATCCACCCAATAGGATTTAAATTCTCAAAACCTGCCCTGTTACTGCGCCTTTGAGGAGGCCTATGACTAGCAAAAATAATGCAACTTTGCTGTACTTTCTAAATGTGATGCCATTTAACTATAACAGATATTAAATTCTAGTCATGGAAGCAGGAAGCTTGTAAGTGGATTCAAGCTGTTATCTACTTGTCATTATCGTGTCACATCCTTGAACTCCCCTTATAACATCCTTCATTTTGCCTATTGTTTCTAGTTGGAATTATTCTATTCCCACCCGCTTCTTCCTCTAAGGGTTGGGAGTAAAGGAAACTGCAGGAGTGGACAGAGGGAAGCTGGAAGAACAGCTAGCTAATCGAAAGTCAAAGAAAATATGTGTAAAAGGAACTTGGTTATGAGATAGAACCTCTATCTGACGCCGGGTTTTTGCAACATCTAGAGGACATGTGGCAGCAGCAGCAAGACTTCCTGCAACAAAACCAGCAGAGAAGTTTGCCATTATGACACTAGTTGCATTCGCTCCTTCACCCATGAGGCCTAGAATTCGTCTCCTGACCTGCAGAAAAAGAGCAAAGAAGCAAGAATCACATTTCAATAGCAAGTGAAACTTAAACGAGGGGAAAAAAAACAGAATCGATGCTAGAGCTGCTTTAGAGAGTGAACACCTACTGGCTCAAGGGTTGACCAGCAGATTGCCGAAAAAGGAACATCACGAGCAAGTTGTGCCCCCAGGCCAGTCCACAACATGCGATATCTTTGCACTGCAACAAGAGGAATCACAGTTTTAGAGCCTCAAGGTGATGTCTTGAATGAACGGAGCCTGAGAAAGGGAAAAGAAACAGAATATGCAATTTCCTATTTGACAATGAACCGAATAAGTAATAATTGCCCAAGAATTGCGAGACAGCAGAATTCTATTTATACTTATCAGTTCCCCTGTGGCCGAGATATGAAAAAGGGCACAAATAGAGCAGAGGTACCGTACATGTACGATGGACACCCAAAACAAAGAATGAAGGAGTGCGCAAAGAAATCGCTAACAACTGCAAACAAGAGAATCCAAGTATACCTTCTTCACCCAGGAGAAAAAGATCCATGGCACTCATTAGCATAATGCTGGTATACATTGTATATATTTCGAGAGTTTAGTCAAGGCAGTAGAAGCTACCTACTAGTTTAAAAACATCCAAGGAAGGAAAACTCAGGAACAACATGCAGAAGAAAAAGAAACCCTCAGGGCCCCACAAAACAATTCTGAGCTGTAAGAAAATCAAGATAGTGCCAAATACCTGCCTGCTTTGAAGCTCTCAGGCAAAATTTATCTATGTAACCAACAAAAGACTTAACCAAATCAGGGAAACTTCACTTGAGCCTGAAAACAAAAGAAGAAGAAGAAGAAGGCTTCAGAACATCGCTTAACTGTATTCCGCCAAAAAAATCCCGCATCAAGCCAAGAGGAATTTGACAACCCCTCAACAAGCACCACCACTACAGGCGCCAAAATATAGCATCCCACTAAAACTTCCTAAGCGTAATCTATTGTAGCCCACGAAGAGCATAAAAGAACTTCACAAGCTGCGTGTCACCTCACAGTGGAAGCACGATTTACTATCTCACCATCCTTCTTATAAAATTTCTTACTTCTTTTTAAGATTCTTATATATAAAAGGTAACCACGGGCTGCTTTCCAAGAAAAAAATGCCATCTTCCATCTAAAAGGAGGCAACAGGGGCCAATCGCTAGAGAGTAGAGATTGCATAGGCTGCGTACGTAAAGCATTTGCTTTCCCTTTCATTTCATGTTATCCTCCTGCATTGTTGGTGTATAATCCCAGAAAGCAACCCCAGAAGCCAGGACTGACTCCGTCTCCTAGCCTAGAATATGTCTCCCGGGTGGAGTCTCCATGAATCCACCCTCAGTCACCAACCCCTACTCCAACATTATGGCATACCTGTTCACCACAACAATAGAGCAAGCGGAAATTTAACATTGTCGCATAGTGTCACCACAGCACAGCACACCATACAGTTGTTCAATATCTCGCACAACCTGAGTCTCGCATAATAAGGAACCTGTTGCTGATGAACTCATACAAACCAGAAACAATAAACTTCCACAGACCCACCCCATGCGGCTTGCTGAATCTCCTATAGATTCAACCCAATGGCTCAGACCCAACATCCCATACACACCTCACCGAGACATACAGAAAGAGAAAGAAAGTTATAATACAGCAAAAGGCATAGATAAAGAGATTCATCAATCACCACCAATAATATTAGGATTAAGATCAACCAATTGAATTTGAAATTCAGGCCACTATTTACCCCCTTAATCTAAATTCCTTTGTGATTTCACAGTTTAGACCATAGAGATCTACATGTATTAGTTTATATAGATCCAAGAGCAAACTCACAATTTTGAAGCTAATTTGTGCTCCTGACTGGAGAGATGATCTCAACCAATGTCTTCCGTACTCCTGGAGGCTTCACACCAGTTTGGGTCTCTTTAAATGCCTATGACAAAGACAAAGGCAATCAAACTGGTTTGTCATGCACTTGCAGGAAGTGAAATACTGATTAATCACATGCATCAGCATTGGCCCATGAAGGAGCTCAAAAAACCTTAAAACACTTTTGACAATAAACATGCAAGCTTTTGTTTATCTATATGGTATTTTCTCCCGTATGTATATGCCAAGATCGTTGATATCAACAGATTTTAGTTTCAAATGACAAGAAGCAGAGAGCATTTAATACCTGCATACGAGTTCTTGCAAGTTCAACAGGGTAGCAAGTGATACAGGCAAGAGATCGTGCAATTAAGCCTGCAACTAAGGGGACATATGGTGTCATGCTTGGAGCATTTTGCGATGTATATTCTTCCATATAATTGCGGAAAGTGTCATAACAAGGCAAGTAGATGCCAACCTGGTTAAGAGTTTTTCTCAAAACTGTGAGCCAATAATATCCCACTCTATTTGATAGTCGTATGCACTTAACACCAAGAAGTTCTGTATGGAAAAGAGCCCTTGCAAATAAAGATACTTACAGTGGGCACAGCCAACGCTAAACTTGCATTTGTGCCTCTCCAAAGTCTTGATAAACCTTCCTGCACAATGCCACTCCAATTTAACAGCGGAACATATGGGATCTTCTTTTTACCCCCGGAATATAAGCTTATAGAAAAACAGGCTAGAAATATTACATAGGCAACGCACCAAGTTTCAAAACGATAGAAACACACAAGAGCTCATTATGACTTCGTCAACATCACCAAAAATACTAGGGTATAACTTTTCCGCCCCGGATCCGTCAATATTGAGATCTTGACAATAAGACCGGTCCATCAAACTTCTTAGGCATCATGTGCTTTAGCTATGACCTTTTCTAATGAAACAGAAATTATTGCATGGAAGGATGGAATTACAAGTAGGATCATCCGACAGAGCCTGACTTTCTGACATTTCTACGCAATTTTTACTTATTGTCATTCACATTTCCAGGTATGAATTTCTTACATTGTTTTACTAACTTCTCAACAATTTCTTTAAGGAAAACAAGAAAGAAATCTGAAAACCAATGTGGTAGTAATCAGACTACAACACCACTAAACTCCGGCAGAATGTACACCACTGCTCACTGAATAAACTAATGTTCCATCTGGTTACCATTTTCTTAGTTTTCACTTTCATGTTTTTGAGTTTTTGTTTAATTATCATATTAAATTTTGACTCCAAAAATGCTAAATCAAACACTATTCACCAACTCTTTGCATTGTTTCCGGAATTCACCCAACTAATGTTGACACATAAACTTGGGAAAATGGTATTCAAACAACATGGAGGAGTTTCATATTCTTCGAGCTTGTTTGGGATTGATTCTAGAATGGCCAAACCTGATTAAATCCAATTTAAATCAGGACTGAAGTGTTTGGCAACAATAAATCTGCTCCAGCGTGCTTAAAATTGATTAAATCCAGAATCCTCATTTTCTTGGATTCTGATTTAATCAGTTTTGGATAATCAGGTTTGACCAAGGTAATTCTCTTTTTCTTTTTTAGCTTAATTGAGGATGTAAAGATGACCTCCAAGCTGGAATGCCAGACTTAGAGGAGAAATAACCAATAATTGTACATATATAGTTTGGGATTAATACAATGACTTTCACCAACAAAAAAAAGAGAATTACCAAATGATCCTCAGAAATAAACAGACATTAGGTGCTCCCTTTCAATTTGAATACACTATATGGTAATTTTGCCACACTAAACCTACTTTGATCCCTTTTTACCCAAACACCAACAAGTTTTAACCTCTTATGCCTATAATGGATTAAAGCTGATTCTAGAAAATGATTCAGATTCAATCAAAATCTACTTTTGAGAATCAATCGTACACAGCCTCTTATGTGGTTTTAATTGACTCATTATTTTGGCAATTATGGAAATGGTATACAAACAAATTGATACCTGCTTTTCCCATTTTGAAAATGTATTCTGCCCATATTTTCAAAAACATGAAAAGAAAAACAAAAGACTTCGTGACCAAACTGAGTCTAAGGGTAAAGAATCACTGTGCAAGCCTGGAAAATAACTCACGTGATCTTCCATGCTGCTCTTGCAGCGAGAAATAAATGCAAATATGCAAGTACATAAACCACCAACCTGGCGTGTGACTTTGTAGAAAACATCTATTGTTCCTTTATAGTGGGAGCAATCCTGAGCACATGCTGTTTCGGTACCGAGAACTGCACGAGTACATGATGGAGAACATCTCATGTCTGGAAGCATCTAAAAAAAACCATAGCCAAAATTACACGTGGAACTCAAAATGAGAGATTGCAAGAAAGGAATCAGGTATCAACACAGACCATCATGGATCGATAGCTTGTAAACAATAGTGTCTCTTAAGCAATATGTTTCCCAAAACACACAATCAGTAATCCAGTTAGCTCATGTACTATACATCGAGAAGACCATGCAATTCGACAAGAATGAATCAATGCATATAAAAGTTAGAGAAAAGCTGAAGATGAATGCTTAGCGGCAGCGGGGGAAGAGAAAGAAAGCAACAATGGAGAAGTTTGCATGTAAGTCATTTATCTAACGACTATCTTATGAGAACAGAGTTCCAATAGCTTGAATAAATCAAACTCCACCTTGCTTCTAATCTATCCCCACTCTTAATGCAAAAGAATTAGATTCATGTAAACAGCTTATCAAGAAAGTTAGCGCTGAGCTCACGAATTTAAAGATGTGCCCAAGCTCACAAGTCATTCATGAATGAGCCTCCAATCAAGCGAGTGCAAGCTGGGTCCCAAGCAGTTTGACTAACTGGCCAGATACATCATATTCAATGGCATGAAAACTACTAAAACGAAGAGGAAGAGTAAAAGACATAAAATGCATCCCTTCTCACAAGAGAAGCTCAAAACAGAGACAAAGGCCAATTGACTGGGCAACAGACTGATGCCGTTGAATGCAAGCAAAGTCAGAAAGACGGTAGGAGAAAGAGAGACTACCGCTTTGCTTAAATACAGTGTTGACTTCAGAACTGTATGCAAGGTTCAGAAAATTTATTCAAAGAATATGGTGAAAAAGATCCCAATCTAACGGTAATATTGTTTTAGAATCAACACCAAAAAACTTATACTATTCTAAAGAGCCAAAGGATGGGCATAACCCCAATTCTCAAAAGAGTAAGCCAAATCTGCACCTCAATGGCAGGAAATTTCTTTACATTCACCATCCACCCCAATATTAGTACTCCCAAAGCCTCTGCATGAAAAGAGCCGTGCAGGGGATGGGTTACCCTTCCTGAGGTTTTATCTCCTTCAAGTATGTGTACAGGAAATAGACTGGACTACTCAAACCACTCGTTAATCCACCAAAATGGTTGGACACCTGGAAATGCTATAGTAATTCTTTGGAAAAGCCCGGTTCTCTTTGTCTTCAAGCTTTCATTCTGCTTTAAAGGCTATTCCTCATTCTTGATAGCACAGGAAATAGACAGAGATCGAATAATCCTTCTATGATAAAACTAGCAATTACTAGGAGGTTAAGAAAGTCAAAACTATAGTCTTCAGGTCCCATGTTTGGCACAAGAGACGAATCTTGCCGATGGAAAACGGGGCAGGTAATGTAATTCAATGAGCGCATTCTGCCCAGAAATCCCATTTTATGCTTATTTTGGGCCACCTCCGATGTTGATCTGCAGTAAACCCCATATTCCCGCAAGCCATGTCGAGTTAGCCCACTTGCCCGAGCACACTCTCAACTTGTAGATGTATCATGCCTCCCAAATAAGGAAAAGTACCTGTGATATTGATGTAGGACATCGCAACTAACTCCCCCAAAAGCTTAATCTGTCAGGGTGCAACTGATCCCTTTTAAGGGCAGGACTCATATCTCGTTAGAGCTCCCCGGCCCTACGTCGTCAGTCCACTTCCCACCTCGCAAGTCACCCCAAGGTCATATCTCATTCGGCCTCCACAATGTGGGGCATACTTCCCGCTCCATGGCCCTCCCATCTTGCAGGGCTGATCCCTTCCCAGCACGATTGATGCCCCTGCATTAGATACTCATCTACTTTTTACAGACTAAACCTTGAAGGTACTCCTTCCCCTCCTCAAACTCCGCATGACCACTACTCATCTATCTGCAACCCTTATCGATCTCGATGAGGAATCTTTCGCAGGAATTTGTTATAGAACGAAATCCTTTGGAACTTTTTTTCTTAAATCCCTGTTTACTATCTATTCAACAGTCCAAGGCATGTCTCTCTGACTCTTAGCTGGTAAAACCTCTTCTCTTCTCTAGGACCTCGGAGGCCAATTGAACCTTGGCTATCCCTTTCCCTCCCTTAAATGTGTATAATGTATGCAGGAGGAAAGCAGTTAGCCCACACCCATGTAGAAGCAGCTTAAGTTAGGCTAAAATATCATTGACTTAAGCTTCTCTCATAGGACAATATAGGCTACATGGACTTTCAGCAAAAAAACACAATATAGGTTTTATTCTTTCGATTTTGTGGGATGAAAAATTAAACACCATCATCAATGTCAACACTATCTTGTGTTAATTCAACTACTTGATGTTCAGTATAAGAGATTCAGAAGCAATCCATTACACCAAGCTGCTTCGTTTTACAAGATCATGTGAAGTCAATTAATTTCAGTATTTGCAGACGTAATAAAAAAGATAACATTATTGGGCTGTACTTGATAACCATTTGACATGTTACATTGAAACCAGTATAATTCCATTCATTATATGTGCAGCCGTTAGAGTTATCATTTCGCAGGCTCCTTTTTTTATTTTTTGGGAATACAAGGAGAATACTATAAAGCCGGCTGTCGCAAGAGTTGATGTTAATGTGTCTACTAAAATGAATGCACCATATGTTCACTAACCACCGTAATACTGACAAAAACGTTTCTAGAAGGACCCAGTTCTTTAGCAAACAAGTTCAAAGTTCTACATCAACCATCTTTTGCAGCCTATTTAACTCCTGTTTCGTCACTAGAGGATATAGCTATATAATTTGATTTTTAAAAGTTGCACCTCAAAACCAAGTTATGCAACTATGGCCACTATATGTCATTTGCTACAGTAGTGACTCTGACAGCTAATGAAAAAAACGATTTCGTGTAAGCAAGGCATCTACTGTTGATCCAATGGAATTCCAGCTTGTATTTTTTAAACAAGGACAGTAATTATGGGAGACATAATATACTACTCCGTCCATAACATAATTTGGCCCATTTATTCTTTGCGGATTTCTAGGTTTAAATTTGAAAATCTAAACATAATATTGGATAGAGACTGTAATTACATAGTAAACAGGATTGTTTGACAAGTTAAACTAGGATAGAATAAACGAGCAAAGTCAATATCTAAATGTTCAAATTATACTCTACGGATTCACAAAAACTCAAAGGGGGCCAGAATCATGAAACTGGGGGAGTACTATTCTTGTTTCTTTCAAGAACAACAATTAGAGTCAAGTAACTGGCCAAGAATCAACCGCTGCGAACATACCGTGTTAGTTTCAAAACATGCCATGGGACACATGCCATTGTAAGGCACACCAGCTGCCTGCGCTTGCAACCTAGTCTGAGTAATCAGGCAATATACACAACAATGAGTGAAGGGCCAAAAAATCCAGCAACCGAACAGGCATTTCAAATTTAAGAAACACATCTCAAAACAGAAACTTAAATTAAGTCCAGACAAAAACAGAGCCCATTCCACACCTAAACGCTTGTCCGCGGGATACTTGGTCACTAAAAGAGTTAATAATTTGTCGCTAACACATTTATTAACAAAAAACTGAGGTATGAAAAGGGACATTGGCAAGAAATGGAACAAATGGGTATTCTTCGAAATGACACAACTTTCATTCAGCAACGGAAAAGGGATCACCTTGGAGACGTCGAGAGGGTTAACGAGGACGGCGGAGAGAACGGCGGCGCCGGCGGCGGAGAAAGCCCTCTCCGCGAAACTCAGACTGAAGTCATGATCCAACACCGTTTTCTTGGAACGTTCATTTCCAGACCCCGTCGGAACGTAGGTGCCGTCAAATTCAACTCTTGACGCAGCACTCACCCACGCAGGCAGGCCCTGCCTTGGTGATGACGACGAGCTCACCATAATCACACTTTGCTCGGTAAGAACAGATGGTTTTGCTAAATGTTGTAAACGAATGAACGAAGAAATTGAGCAAAATTAGGTATCTTTGGGCCTAGATTCGAAGGTGGGTTTTGCTCATTTTTGCAGTTAAATGCTGGGGGGTGGTGATTCGTAGCGTGGAACCAAGGGCGCCAAACATTGGGAGGTGGTGATACAAGTCACGGGTGTACACGTATGTGTGCGCATAGGTATATGACACCGACAAGCTGCCGTGCACACGTCACGCGTGTGCGTGTGTAATTTTGTCATTCTACGACTCATTTCATGATCACTTTTTTATGCTATATTTACTTATCATGTATGCCGTCAAATGAGTAAATATTTATATAATATTAAAAATAAATTGAGTACTCATTGTCTCTCGGTTCCCATGCTCATGGTAAACTCATAGTTCATTACATATTCTCTTATTATTTTTATCGTTCAGATTAACGTATATTTTTTATAATAGTACATGCATCATGTGTGTTGATTATGATTCTTTAAGAAAAATTACTAAACATTTATGTAACTAACAAATGATTCCATAGTATTCATGAATGACATAAGAAAAATGTCTTTAAATTTCAAATATAAGTGAATGAACCATGTGATAATATATGTCATAAACATTAACTAAAAAGTGGTATCTGGAACTAAGAAAATAATATTTGTTGGAGATTAATTTTGTACCACTAATAATAAAAATGAACTTATTGAAGTCATCACATAACTTTGAATATGTTTCTTCTTTTGACACAGCAGTATAACTATATTTCTTAACATCCGCCCTATTTTATCTATTATCAAAAATAAAATCACAATTATATGGATAATATACTTTACGACAATGAATAAAGGATAAACAGAGATGTCAATTAGCAAGGATAGCGTAACAATCCATTTATGGTAAAAGGAATGCACATTTCGGTGTAACACCTCGTTTTGTATTATACAGATACCTATCTATCTGTAATGATGAAATTCAACACGATGAGAAAATTTTAAAAAAATGATAGAAATAAAAAATATCAAATATCAAAAAACTACTTTAAGGACATGTTTGATTTTTTATATTTTAAAACCCTTGTATATTATGCTTGATTTTTAACAAATTTTAATTTCACAACTTTGCACACTCATTACGTGGGTAACTCAGCCTACTTATGTAGGATCCGATGAAAGTCCAAAAGATAGATATAACATCATATCAGACCTAAACACTTTCATATAAGTAAGCGCAAACATTCTTGCACATATAACTAATCCTTAGTAACATTTACATGTCAATTCATGAACCAAGGAAAGTCCCAAAAGATTTAATAGATGCATAACAATTTATCATGGCACCAACATCACGCAGTTTATTTCTTCGAAGCGTCCGAAGGACAACTTTGGGAATGTCTTCTGTGGGATCCTTAGCCATCTGGTCCTTAAGACTCATGTCCTTTAGGTGGCCGATATACCTACAGAAGACATATAGTCCAACATGGGCAAGAAACTTCTCAAGAAGTAAGATAAAGACTCATATAGCCTATAAGTAAGTGACCAACATCAACGCACATGACAACTGCGTGATTGAAACTATAGTCTATTCTTATTTCGTATACTACAACATAAAAGATAAGGCTAAAGGAAACTAAAACAACAAAATAATTGAATTCATGTGGTTTTCCAACATAACATCAAGCAATTCAATCAACAAAAGTGTAATCTGAAGATAAAAATACTTGCCCAGAATGCCAACATAAAACCTGTCAGTAAGTTTCTTCCCTGTGAGACATACATCCTTAGAATTAAGCAAATAATATTACAATCATCTTGTTATTTAAATAAAGATGCAAATAATATTACAATCATGTACAAAAAACCTTTGCATGTTGTACAAATAACTCGGCATGTTGTACAAATGCAGTTCACATTGGGCTGTCAGCCTGTCACCAACATCACGCAGTTTATTTCTTCGAAGTGTCCGAAGGACAGCCTTAGGAATGTCTTCTGTGGGATCCTTGGCCATCTGGTCCTTAAGACTCATGTCCTTTAGGTAGACTCATGTCCTTTAGGTGGCCGATATACCTGCAGAAGACATATAGTCCAACATGGGCAAGAGACTTCTCAAGAAGTAAGATAAAGACTCCTATAGCCTATAGGTAAGTGACTAAAACATCAGCGCACATGACAACTGCGTAATTGCAACTACAGTCTATTCTTATTTCGTATACTACAGCATAAAAGATCAGGCTAAAGGAAACTAAAACAACAAAATAATTGAATTCATGTGGTTTTCCAACATAGCATCAAGCAATTCAATCAACAAAAGTGCAGTCTGAAGGTGAAAATACTTGCCCAGAATGCCAACATAAAACATGTCAGTAAGTTTCTTCCCTGTGAGACATACATCCTTAGAATTAAGCAAATAATATTACAATCATCTTGTTATTTAAATAAAGATGCAAATAATATTACAATCATGTACAAAAAACTTTGCATGTTGTACAAATAACTCGGCATGTTGTACAAATGCGGTTCACATTGGGCTGTCAGCCTGTTACACACCACCGACCGCCGTCAACACCCTCCGGCGACACCATCTGGCAAAACCGGCGACAACGTCGACAACAATCTCCGGTGCCGTCGCCAGCATCGCACGCAACCGACCACCCATCCCAAAATCTCCGAACAGCCACCAATCGGCCGTCACGCAACACACCGTAACCAGCGACCAACTACGCTGACTACCACAATACCGCCGACATCCCATTTTCCCTACAACTCGACCACCACCGCTGCCGATCTACACCACCGAGCACCACCGTAAACTTTGAACAGCCACCACCGCGGCCGATCTTCCAAGACCCAGCACCGCATCACCCATGTTCCCTGTAACTGACCACCACACCGCCGACATCGCTGTAACTAACGACCACCGCGGCTGATCTAACACCACAGCGCAGCCACCACGACGACCAAACTACCACGACCCAGCACCGCATCACCCATTTTCCTTGCAACCGACCACCACACTGCCGACATCAGACGACCACACCGGCCGGCAATAGACAACAAATTGGAGGCAGCACAGGTGGCAATCGACGACGAATTGGTCATCGCAATCCAACTTCCCAGCAACCATTTCCAACAACAACGTCGGCCGATTGGTGGCAGGCAAAGAGAAATACGAATTGGGAAAAAAGAAGTACCTTTATTTCTGATTGATAATTGGAGCCGACAGAAGTGGAAGTTGGCACTTGTCTCTGTTGTCTACAGACTGGTTGAAATGCAAAGAGCTGAAATGAGAAGGGCGGAAAAACTAATGGAAAAAGAAATGCAGAACGTAATAAAAAAAAGAAGAAGAAGAACGTTGAAAAAGAATAGAGCTTACCACTTAATTGAAAAAGAAATGCAGAACTTTGAAAAAAAAATTATCTACAGATTAGAGCTTCTCAATGGAGACGATGGAGATGCAAAAAATTACAGTTACGTAATTTGAGGAAGTGGGAGAGTTTTTAGGTAACTGAAGATATGATGAGTGGGAAATAGTTAATTTACTTTTTTCTCCTCAAAATAGACACTTGTTAGCACCTTATTCACTTTCAGTGTAACACCAAAAGGTAGGATATCAAAAAATGTCTTCTAATTATAAGTAGTATAGATACACCCAGGGAGGTTGACGGATGTGAATGGTTGGACTTGGTTCCTACGTATTTGAATTTTGACCCAAGAGAACAGGATTTGGTGTGCTGAAATGGATCACTGCGTACGTATCACAAGTCATGACCCTACTTCTGTTCAAACTTCCCAAATGTTTAGTGTAAAACGAATTTAAGTTGGATTGGGCTGGGCTGGGCTTCGTAGCCCCATCAAAAAAAAGAACCCTAAGACCACCAACAATTCCTGTGCAGCTAATTTTGAAAGTGATATCGTCACTGAAAAGTACTGTAAATTCAAGTCAGGTTTGGAGCAACTGGAGCAAGCCCCCTACGTCTAGGGCTGCTATCTCGAGGAATTTTTTTTGAGAGGGCACTGTGTTTAATTGCGTACTTTTATGTTTGGGATGTTATATATATATCATACTTTTTGATATAGAGAGAAAGTAATCACACAGCAGCAGACCCAGAATGGGAGTTTTGCGGCGGAAACTATTACCGAATACTAAATTACAAACTGGTTTTGCTCCGTAGATGAAGCAACGTTGGTGAACTGCGTTGAATCTCAGCGTCGTGTATGGCTACAAGTTGGGTTGGCTTTTTATGGGTTTACTCAACCCAACCTAAGAAAATATTAGTTTTTGCCCAATCCAATCCACTTCGTTACGTAATGAGTTATGATGGGTTGCTTCAAGATTACAGTGGATTATGTTGGGCAGGTTTTAAAACTCATTTATTCAAAATTCATATTTTGTTGGTAAGTACCATCACTTGTGTCTCACTGCCATCAGTTGTCAACAGCTGTAGCTGCTACTGACGATAGCTTCCAACTTTATCACTAACAGCTGCTAATAGCCACCAACTTGCATCAAAGTGTTGTCAACCACCACGCCGTTATTGCTGCTGCCTACCACCATCGGCGGTCGGTCGGTCGCCGCCACCATTTCCATCTACCTTCAGCCCCCAACACTCTATCGTCACCACCCTGCTGCCAGTCTCTAGCCGTCACTGCCCACCACCTTCAACAGTCACCGCACTGTGCCAGTCGCCACCACCAAGAGCCTCGAATTGGCATCACAAGTTTATTGTCTTTTTGCATTAACTCGAAAAGATCAAGCAGCTCGATTCAGGATCACGCCACAAAGGCCTTTGAATCACAAACTTGTTGTGTTTTCTAAATCAATTCTTGGAGATCGCGTCATTTGCTTTGGAATCAGGCCGTTAGGCTCTCGAATTGACATAGCACGGTCGTTATCTTTTCATATCATTTACAGACGATCACGTCGTTTGATTCAGGATCATGCCACCAGACACATAAGAAATTTGTAATGTACACCATAAACTATTTATAGCACCCAATTTTGGACTAAAAATGACAAAATAAAGCAAAATAATCTTTAGTGCTTGTAAAGGTCCTATTATGATAAAGTAATTACTCAAAAAAGATGATTTGCAAAATATCAAAATGATTTGCTTTAATTGAAATACTCCAACATATTTGATTCCATGACTATAAGGCTACCCCAAAGAACTATGACTGAGCTTGATTCATACTCCTAGGTACTTACTAACAACATATTTAGGGTGTGTTTGAAACCCTTGCATTTTTTTTAAATTTATGGGCAAATTACACATATATCCCTGAGGTTAGGGTATAATTACAGGTAAAGACAATAGTTTGGACAAATTACACTTATGTTCATTGACCAAATGAAATTTTAAAAACCCTAACGGTTTTAATGAAAACACTTAATTGCCCCTAAGTTGAAACTTTATTTTTTTCCCAATGCCATTACTTCAAATTAGGGTTTCAAAACTCTAATTTGACGTCAAATTAGGTTTGCAATGCCATTACTTCAAATTAGGGTTTAATTTGACTTCAAATTAGGGTTTCCAATGCCATTACTTCAAATTAGGGT
Organism: Escallonia herrerae; assembly: GCA_033070095.1. Lineage (NCBI taxonomy): Eukaryota > Viridiplantae > Streptophyta > Magnoliopsida > Escalloniales > Escalloniaceae > Escallonia > Escallonia herrerae. Next base: position 131,803 of record JAVXUP010002139.1, on the reverse strand, counting down.
TCAAAACCCTCACTCTTCTTCACCACCACCATGCCGCTGCCATCAATTTGACTGAAATCCGTCACATCGTTGCCATCGTAGATCATTAAAAAGCTCACCGTCGCCGTCGATTGACAAGCTTGCACCACCCTCCCTCTTCCCCTTCCCCCTTCCCCCGTCGTCACACCACCCTCCCCTCCCCCTCCCCTTCCCCTTCCCCTTCCCCTTCCTGACTTTAACCACTAAACATTCTCCAATTGCTTTGCCAGCTTCATCACCTCCTCTGAACATGCCCGAGTCCACACAATACATTATGGGGAGAGGGAAAACGGATAGCTCATCAACGAAGAAGTTCGGTTGTTTGGGATGTTTGTTGGATTTTTTAAGCAGCTGGGCCGCGGGTGGTTGAAGCGTGATCTGAGGGAGTTTTTCCTGCAACAAGTGAAGTGATCACAACACAGCTGCGGCGGCGAGGGTGGGAGATTTGTTGCGGCGGCGGCGAGGTGGGGTTGGGTTACCGGTGACATGGGTCGAAGGATAGGGCTGGGCTACCGGCGGTGTGGGTCGAGGGACGGGGCTTAGGCTGCCGGCGGCGTGGGGTGAAGGAGTGGGCAACAGATCTGGAGAAAAAGTTTTGAGAGAGAAACCTAATTTGAAAATTAGGGTTAGATATTGAAACCCTAATTTTCAAATTAGGGTTGGATATACTGTACAAGGGTAGTATTGCCATTTTAAAAATACGTAATGATAAAAATTATACTTTTTGGATGGAACTCTGACGGATGGATACAAATGTTACATTTTTAACGTTGTTGGTCACGGAATGTTACATTTTGAAACTTAGTATCTTTGACTGTAATTATACCCTAACCTCAGGGACATGGGTGTAATTAGCCCTAAATTTATTTTCAATTATCACACTTCCCAACCACCACCATTAAACTCAAACCATTATAACAATCATTATAGTTCCCCCTCCAACCTTTACCACCATGACCAATTCATATGCCGGATCTTCACTAACACCCTATGACGACATGGCTGCAGACATCAATTCCCACAGTTCTAATAATGGCAGCAATATTTCTCCTACATCGAATCCTAGAATAGGTTAATCGGTACTACCACCGGCGGGGTTTGGTACTTCAGTCGGTGCTGGCGCTTGATGATTGGAGAACACACCCATGCGGGCATGGGATCATGATCTATATGGGTTCTTGGAATCTTGATGGATCATGATCTATACGACTGTCCAATCCACTGTCTATCCTCATTTTCTCAGATCTATAGGTGGTGAGTGGGTTGTCGTTGTTGGTGGTAGATGACAGTGATGGAGGATATGATCGAATGGTGAATAATTTGGTGGTGGCGAAGGTTGTGGTAATAAGTTTTAGGGTTGGGGGTTGCTTGGGGAAAGGGTAAATGGTGGCATTGGCAGTGAAACTCTGTTCTCAATTAAGTTTGAAGGTCATATCTCAAAAAAAAAACTAAAATTGCTCCAAAATTTCAGATTGGATTTTCAAAAATGAGCCCAAATCAACAACCAGTTTAAAAGACTGAAAGAAACAAAAGAAATTTTTTTAAAATTACCTCCTAAACATCAATTTTATTTCCAATTCTCAAATTTGGACAAAAAATTGAAAATAATATATAATTATGTCAAACGCCACCTTAATTATCAACCAACTCGGTTGCCCAATGGAATGAAATGGAGGACCACTTTTTCCTAACACACTTTAATCTACACGACTAATTTCTATACAGAAAATATATTTTCATTCTTTTATTTGCTGATGGCACTCCCGTCGATATGGATTTCAACACAACCTACAACGACGTATGATCATACCTTGCACGTAAATGTTTGTACATGAAGTCTTAGCAAAAAGAGGTTCAAACTCTTTTGTTTCCTGTAAGTCTTAGAGAAGTAAGAAAAGATGTGGAATGAATATAGGCATTTCAACCACCAGCAGTGATGTCTTGGACATGGACAAAGTTAATGAAGCTCAGAGACAAAGTGCAGCAATGGATAAAATATAAAGTAGGGGATGAGAGTTCAACTTGCTTATGGCAAGATAATTGGCTTTCAAAATGGCATAATCATTGCTAGATATGGGCAAAGAATTGTCTATGACTCTGGATTGAATATGAATTCAAAGGTCAAAGACATTATGCACAACAACTCATGGAGACTCCCAGCTATAAGATCAAGAGCTTTGCAGGGCCTGAAATCAGAACTTGAGACTTTGCCTGTACCAAACTCTCAAACTCAAGATACTCTCATATGGTCTTTAGACAACTCTGGACGATTTTCAATCAAATCTGATTGGGAAGGAATCAGAACAAGGAAAAATACAGCTCCTTGGTGGAAATTATTGTGGTTTCTTGGACACATACCAAGATGCTCAATGATGCTATGGTTGTTGTACAATGGAGGATTAAGAACAAAAGCAAAGTTAAAAAGCTGGAAGATATTGCAAGATGACAAATGTGTGCTATGTGCTACACAGGAAGAATTTGAAGATCATCTGTTCTGGAGATGTATATATGCTCAGGAGCTATGGGAGATAGTCATGAATAAACTGCAGGTATCTCCACAAGTACAAACTTGGAATGAAATGCTACACTATGCATGCATCAAGTTCAGAGGAAAAAGTTTGAAAGCAAAACTATGTAAACTCCTTATTGCAGCTACATGCTATGGACTATGGCAGGAGATGAATGCAAGAGTCTTTAAACAACAAGCTGTGTCAGTACAGGGATGCCTGGGGGTGATTCAACAATGGGTGAAATATAGGACATTTAGTTGGAAAAAGGTACCTGCAACTTCAGTTAATCAAATGTTGTGTGAAGCTTGGGGTATTGATAAACAACTATTGTTAGAAGGTAGATAGTGTCTTGATGGAGCTGGCAACATGAAGAGAGTTTGGTAGAATCTGGTAGGTTATACATTGTAAAATTGTACAGGAAGATAGTTAGTGAATTGTATAGATGGCAACAAAGAACAACTATGTACATATTTTGTTGAAATGGAATGAAATAACTCACAGGGACATTTATCCAAAAAAAAAAAGAATATAGGCATTTCAATTTCTCTCACGCGGAAATACAAGCTGGTTTGTATATCAAGAGCAAGCTCCAGCGCACATATATTCTAGTCTACAAAAAAATCTAGACAAATGAGTAATTGTTCTGAAAAACCGTACAAAAATCATCCTTTTCCATGGGAGACATCTAAAGGGCTATCCGAAGAAGTTAATAGCAGACCCTGTTCCCCCACCTTGGCTGAACCCAAAGATGAAATGACCTTTCTTTTGGAGCTGATGTACTCTTTCTGGTAGAAGTTATAGGTAGAGGAAATGCATACTGAAATCAGCATCAACTTTATGGCAATTAAGGCAGTGTTATGCCAATGCCATGGGCCGAATAACTTCTTGATGCAACTAACAATGAAACAAGATTTACTGTCCTGTACTTTGGTCTCAATCTGTCCATCTGTTTTGTCCTTAAAGTTCCAGCTAGAATCAGTTCTCGTGTCGCCAAAACTTGCATTCAAATCTTCGATCACATCGAGCTTCCTGCCATTTCTCGGGAATTGATTTAGTTTTTCTATCAAAAGCAGTCTGCTTTCTTTCAAGCGCTCAAGTGCCACGAGCCGGTGTTTGTGTTGGTTTGATTGCAGCCTCTGTAGAACAAAATTGATGGGTGAGCAGGCTTCGAGAGAACATAGGCGAGACTAGTATTAACTAAGACCATATGGCATAACTATATGACTAATGAAAAGAACTTCATCAACTAAAGAGGGTTCAAATTTTCGTTCACTTCTTATTTTTGTACGAATCCTTACTTATTTAAGTGGCTATTAACGTTGCAATTACCCCTTAAACATTGTCAGGCTCACCCCAGAAGACAAGCTACCCTTAATGGCCTGTGCTTGGTTAATCTTGATGTTCTCGTACCCAACCATCTCTCATTTATGTAAGGACACTCTTCCTCATTTTTGCCCTGAATAGTGAGTTAGATGTCTTGTCTAACCCGCAAAAAACACGTACATATCCGATATGTACTGTGACAGCCAGTGCAAATTCAACAGAAAAAGCCTTAGCAAGCTAATTTGCACAAGTAAGAGTTGAATCAAATCAAAATTTCCGAATACAAAGGTAAAGCAAAAGCACACCCGTCTGAAATTAGTTGAAGGAAACAATGTGGACAGGGAAGGGATATGGAAACGAACCTCCGCAAACACAAGCATGTTCTCAACATCTTTCAATGAATCTCTGATGCCAATCAAACGCTGCCTCTCCTCAAATGGGGTCTCTGCAATTCCACAGTACCGACCATGTTCTGAACAAATTCTGCAGAAGCTCATGGTACTGTCTGTGCGTAGTATTTCATCATTGACCCTATCATGCAAAGCGCAGGCCCTCTCAATGAGAATGTGCAGGTTTGTGTTCAGCTCCATATGTATGCAAAGTGAAAAAACAGCACCCATCAATCACTCAAACGCCAACTTGTATTGCAACTTTCATGTCTTCTCTTTGCCTTTTCTTTTCCTCACCCGTTCTCTACCATTTACTTCTTTTCAGGCTTCGCAGCCTTTCTTTTTTTCTTGGCTGTGGAGATCTTTGAGACAATCGGAATGGGTGGTAGGCCTCCTCTTCTTTTTTGGTGATCAGTCAACGATATAAAACCTTCTCATTTACCTTTATGTTCGAGGCTGTTTTCGCTTACCAAAAGTGATTATTGTGTAAGCCAAAAGAGCATGTTTAAACTTGGTAACGCGTTTCATATGTTCACGGCTCAACAACACGTTTTAGCCAAACACGTTAACTATATGCTTTAATGTCTCTCATTTTTTTTAGGAAAATTTTTTGCTGCTACTTGTATAACGACAGTTAATATTTACTAAATATTTTTAGTGGCATTTTTACTAACACAGGCAATTCTAAACGGTAATATTTAGTATCACTGATAAAAGCCATTAAAAATAGTTAACGAAAAATATTATTATTATTATATTAAGAATTGTTAGTACCTTCCTACAACTTGGGTAAATTTTTTTTTTTTAAGAGCTTACAAACGCAATGTCACACACACTGGCATAAAATTGCTCCTTTCGTCTTTTATTCTATAATTCTGAAGTATTAGTTCTAAATAGTTAGACTTGATAGAAGAAGAGTTGATATTACGATAAAGAGAAGAGATTAACTGAGGTAATAAGTTATCTTATAATATATATATTAAATGGTTGTGAGTGGACGTGAGCATTGATCTCTTCTGGTTAAATTTGAGTCCACCTACCATTTAAAATTGACTTTTTTATGTGGGGGCTGGCGTGCTTCAAAGGAAAGTCTTGTTTGGAACTCATGGAGGCTTAGCTGTTCATGCCCCCACAATTTCACTTTCATCACGTGTGCTCTTATGTATGTATGTTCATGCTGCAGCATGTATACATGTAGGGATCAAATTATGCGCAGGGGCTAATGGAATGGAGTTGATGGTCCAAGCCATTGGCCATCAAAACCTGGTTCAGAGGGGCATCCGTCACCTGCGCCATGTTTACGCAACGCAGACAGAGTCCACCATGTTAAAGTATTGGGTAAGTTTTGAAAACAGGTCCCTTATGTTTGGTTTTGATTTTCTAAATAAATTTAGAGATTGACTTTGTTATTGTGAATTCTTTACTTAAGTTTCTGTTGCGATATGCATTTGGTCCTTGAGCTCCAAAAGCTCAAGATTCTATCAAACTTGTAAAGCACAAGCAAAAATCAATTTTTTTATATTAATTTGATGGTGACATACTGACAGTTCTCAAGATTTGTTTTCTTAGCGAGAGATGAGAGATAGATGTACCGAATTTTTCTAATAAAAATAAATAAATTATGCGGTGATCTTCAATTTTGCCCATCTCAAGAGCGGTGTCCGGTAATCTATGGCCCAAGAACAAATAAAAAGAAATTTAATATTACAAGTAAAATTTAATATTAAGTCCAAACATAAGGGACCATAGCTACAATTACGAGAAACGTAAGGGTCATAGTATATTACACAGCTTTGATGGCATGCCATTCCTACTCATTTTGTTGTATAGCATGTGATGATCATCCATGGTTCTCCCAACATGACTGACAAACATATTTTGGATGTCTCTCGGCTCCAGCAAAATACGATTTTGTGGCCACAAATATTCTTTTCAGATTTCCCCCAAAGTTATATCATCCGATATTTTCTGTACGGAGTACTTTTCTCTTTGAATTCCTATTGATGTATAGGTCAAAATTGATCTCGGATCTTTTAATGCGACTCTATAACTTTTTTTGTTGTTGTTTGGAACTTCTACAAAACCCCAAATTGGTGATTAAATCAAGTGAGTAATGTAAAATCCATCCATGGTGACCCATCAATCAATACTTTTGTAAAGCTTCTTCTCATCGTTATTTGTGTAGATAACAAAATAACGAAAATTCAATGAGATTTGCTTCCTTACCTGACTTTCGAAGTTCCAATCTTGAAGCCAGCGTCGAAGAAAAATATTTCTCTGAATTCACTGGGGGGATGGATGGGGTGGGGGAGGTACACTTAAGATCGTCCAGATGAGAGACTTACTCTTGATTGACGCTAAAGCTGACCCAAACATACCCTTTAACGTTAAAAAAAAACTAACTTGTGAAGAAGAAAAATGTGAAGCAAATTTTGGTGCTCATTTGATCCGACTCCACCTTTAACGCGAGAAGTCGAGTTAAAAGGCTACTGTTAATTTAGGATGAATTTGTTCTTCCCCCTCTAGACGCCAAATCTGGCCACTCCAAGTTCATTGTGAAACTAAGCTCTAATTTAACTCTCTACAGTAGCACTAAAAGGCCAGTGCGCTGGTCTATGAACCTACGTGAAGTAACTTGCTGGTTAATGGAGGGAAAATGTTCGTGCTTTAGGGGCGAATTCACGCTTAATACAAAAAGTATATACGCCTTGAAGACGTCCACACACTTAAAAGTTTTTCAAAATTGACGCATTAACATCTGCACGTGCATTGTGAATTTTCGCTAAGACAAGAATGACAACGATTAGATTGAGAAATGTCAGAGAAGGCTAGGGGTGCCCAATGGCCCAAAAGGCTAGGAGGCCAATGTTCGGACTTGCATAGTAAATTTTGAGATTCTACTTGATGTTCTTGGTAAAGCAATTTTTCGCGTATATATATATATATATATATATATATATATATATATATATATATATATATATATATATATATATATATATATATATATATATATATATATATATATATATATATATGAGCTGATCCGTTAATAGCGTTAGCAAAATAGGCAAAGTTGCTAGCGCGATCTAACCGTCCACGCATGATCTATGGACGGTCCAGATCTTTTTTTTACGTTTTTTTTAAGTCCGTCTGCTACATAATGTAGCGGACACTTTTATGACAAAATACCCTCCGAGTCCGTCCGCTGCATTATGTAGCGGACTAATTTTTGTACCTGTTTTTCTCTTTCTGTCATTAATGTTCTGACTCTCTCTCTCTCTCTTCAATTCCTTATTATATTTGTCCGCTACATAATGTAGCGGACAATGCAGTGCTCGTCCGATACATTATGTAGCGGACAAATAAGGCTGTATATTCTCTTTCTCTCTCCATTCTCTCATTAATGTAGTCTGACTTTTTCTCTTTCTTCTCTCATCACTTTTTGTTTTCTCTCTCATCTCCCTCCTCTCTTCTTCCTCTGTTTTCTCTCTCTCCCCTTGCATGAGATATTTGCGGCCATAGCAAAGGGAATTGTTCTTCTCAAAATCTCAACAAAGGCATGGAACTTTGCTTGAAAGCTAAAACGCAAAAGGCCCAACTTTGAGTACACTTGTAGGGGGAGTTTGGGGTGTGGAAGTGATATGGATGGCATCAAGATGGCACCCTTGAAGCCATAATGGAGATTGGTTAGCCGGTTATAGTTAGAAAAACTGTACGAAGATTTGTTGGGGACCCTTTTAGGGACCAAGTGTGAATAAAAAAAGCAGTAATGCCATCCAAACGATTGATGACAATGCCAATCCACAACTATAATTGAAAACCCTTTGAATGCATTAAAATTGACAACAGACGCTACATTATGTACAAATAAAGCAGTACTCTTCTCAGTTTCATTCGGCAGTATTTTACGTAAACATGGTCTTCAAGCTAGGATCTCTTTGAGTCACAAGTGTCTATTCTTGAAGCTTGAACGCAAGCAGCCATGGTGGTGGGGTCTTTCCCTTGTTTGAGAGGAAAGAATACTGGTTCAGGTGAAATGGGCAAGCCAAGAAATCGCCTCATCATCAAATCCCCACAATTCGTAGAACCTTAGAAGAGCAATTTTCGTTGCTATGGCCGCAAATATCTTTAGAGAGAAAGAGAGGAAGAAGAGAGCTCATTTCCAGATCTGCCATCTTTAGAGAAGGGAGTACTTGGAGAAAGGGAGAAGATATAAGAGAGAAGAAGAAAAAGGGGTTGTCTCTTTTTTTTAGATCTGACACACGGTTGTCTTTTTCTAGAGAAGAGTTCTCTTTTCATAATTGTTTTGGCCGTTACATTATGTAGCGGACAGATATAATCGGAAATTGAGGAGAGAGAAAGAAGTCAGAACATTAATGACAGAAAGTCCAAAAATTAGTCCGCTACATAATGTAGCGGACAGACTCGGAGGGTATTTTTGTCATAAAAGTGTCCGCTACATTGTGTAGCGCACGGACTTAAAAAAAAACGCAAAAAGATCTGGACCGTCCACATATCGTGCGTGGACAGTCAGATCGCGTTAGCAACTTTACCTATTTTGCTAACGCTATTAACGGATCAGCTCCATATATATATATATAGTATGTAACTCTACACCGTTTTAACAAAAGTTAAAGAATATTTAACTCACGGTCCTTGTGCCTCACTTGTAGCTAAGTATCTAAAGGAACCATATGATGTTTACTCAAAATAGTGTTACCATTGCACCGTCTCTTATAGAATTATTTTGAGTGTTTATCTTTTTGGGGACTTTGAATTTCCAATCACAAAAAGGAAACTAAAAAAAATTAAAGTTGCAGCCATTAGACAACGGGGTGGAACCATGATATGTGAACATGAAATGACTGCATTTTTATGCGACACCCAAAGCAATTATTGTTTTAGCATTTTAGGTAACTTGGGTGGGTGGAACGTATTCAATTGAAAGATTTCCAAAAAAGTACATACGTGAGTGGAGTGACATATCAATCTAATTAGTGATGGTATGCAATTATATTCCGCAAAAGGCTTAACTGAGGCCTTATTATGCAAAATAACCCCAATTTTAGAAGATAATAATAAATATGAGGGACCAATTTCAAGTATTCACATGATTAAGTTTACAAGGCATCCCACGTAATAAGAATAGACAAGACAAGAAGAGCATAACTTTCTCTAGTATTACATGACGAGGGGCATACATGTCTTTTTGAATAAAGGTCGAAACAAAAAATGGCTAAGAAGAATACTATATCCTTTGTCACTTTTATAATATTGGAGGGAATTTGTAACCATGTTTATCACGCTTTCTACCGTATAGTGAAAAAATAACACTTTAAAAAAAAAAGACCGACCAAACTTGTCACGTTGCACACAAAGACACATATCGCTGCTAAGTGCTAAGGAAGGTCGTCGAGCGAACTTTCCATACAAGTTTTGCTCTCTATAAGTTATATATTTTTACTAATCATTAAAAAGTACCTCGTAATTATGATCTTAACTTTAGCTGTTAAAATAAAAATTCTCGTTTTGACGGCTCATCCTGCACGCATATTTCTCAAATGAAACCCCATGTGTACGTTCGAGAACAAATTTTAAAAGTCGCTGAAATCGACCTGAAAACAGAGAAGTACAGTACTGGAAATCGGGATTAAACATGGAAAAAGCATGGCCTAAAATTCATTTATTTGCGTACAGTACTGAAGAGCCTAGCTAGGCGTAGATTACGTCTACGATCACAATCATAGACAGGCTGCCCTCGAATCTTAAATTGATAGTCATCAGAGGGGCAGATTTTGTAGGACCCACATACTCCTCATTTCAAGGATTCGCTTCCCTCCTCTTTGCTTTCTCATCAATCATCAGTAAATGAGCTGGGTGCTACAAGAACTCATAAATGACCAGCTGGTCATATTGCAGACTTTGTTGGGGAAATTTTGGGAGAGAGGAGAGGGGAAGCATTTCTTGAGGACTGAAGAGTGAAACCGACGGTACATAAGATACAGTAGCAATCTTACATTTATGGATCTTGTTTTGGGGCCTTCACAATAGAAATGGCAAGGAATTAAAGGAGGCCATCATTGCTCTCCTTGCTTTAGGATGATTGTGGGGGTTAATTACAAGAGTATAGTAACATTGTTGCGTGAGGCTTCTTACACCATATCATACTCAGCACAAAAAGTTTGTTATTCTAATTGATTTTACGCTTATGCGCGTTGTAATGATATGTGTGACATGTAGTTGCAACTCATTCCCCTACATAGAAGTATTAGGAGCCTAGGATGCAAGAGGCTGAATTGCATCTGCGTTTCTCTAAATTCGTCTAAAAGATTAATCAAGATGGTTCTATTTGTTTTAATAATCAAAATGAATTTCAATGTTAAACTACCGAGAAAGGGATGCAGTAGAGCACGAATTAAGAACGGGAAAAACTTCAAAACTTTCACCCTAGATTATACAGGCAAAGACTCATATTCTTTCTTTTCTTTTGCAAGCATTAGCACTTAGTACCATCCTTTTGACTTTTCTTTTGTCAGTGTTAGGTACTTAATACCATCCTATTGATTTATCGGGTGCTCAAACGATCTTGCATATATATTTGTCTTGGACGATTTATAAGACAGATCTACCAGAATGCAACCTTACAATTCTTGTCACGTGCATATTATGACTTGTGTGTCTTACATCCTAGAATATCCTCGCAAGTTGAAATACTATATTTCTGTAAAAACAACTCTTGTATTGAGTGAGTTTTCAGAACTGTTGTATATTCTCTTTTGAACCCTCTGACTTGTGTGAACCTGGCTAGAGAAGGTTCACCAGAGAAGGTGAAGCGATGAACCCTCTGACTTGTGTGAAATACTGTATTCGATCGTTACATTTCTTCTCGAGGTTGCCATGTTTGCCAACGTTGAGTAACTTATTTGGTGGCACGATTGGCCGTGATTTCTGATATGGAGGTAATCTCAAGGACTATTTCAAGCACCCCATGTTGATGTTTATGGCCTACCTTGGTGTGCAACACAAGTCAAATTTCAGTTGTGGAAGAAAATTCAGTGGCACGGAGTATCCTCAACCACAAATCCAGTACAAATTCAACCTGGCCAAAAACACTTGATTTGAGCTCGAATCACTTCGGGATCAAATATACAATAGGACATCTCAAGCCCCGAAATAATATACACATAAAAAATGCATGCCAAAGTGCAGCGTCGTGTTCTCAAAATACACAAGAGTATCCTACGAATTCATGTACCCAGCGTCCATGCGCCACAAAAAAATGAGATCTCTTTCCACCTTGCGTTAACAAGATGGTATATTGTCCATACCTGAATGCTCACTCTGTCCCAATATGATTGCCCCGGTTTAACTTGGCATGCATACGAAGGATATATGTTACATATTATGTGTTTCTTATTTTACTCCTACTGAGAGAGCAAGCGAGGGGGAGGAGGGAGGGGAAGTGAGCAAAGAGAAAGAAAATGAGCTGGTGGAAGATTAAATATAGAGAGGGGAAGAGTGAAGAATCAAGGAAGTGGACTAGAAGAGAGAAAATTGATTGGTAAAAAATTAAATGTGGATAGATAAATAAAATTAAAAAAAAGTGAATAAATATGAAAAAAAATACCTACGAGATTATAATTCTTGTGTACTACATTCCAATAAGATAGTTGTTTTGTTTGGTCTATTTTCTTTTTGAGAGAATAGGTCTTTTGCCCGGTCTTGATTTCCATTTATTTCACTTTATCTCAATATGGATTGTAAGAAAGCATGAATAGACCTACTAAATGGGATGGAAAGAGAGAAGCAATCTTTCCTTATTTAAAAATTGATTAATTTTGTTATGATTGTTCAAAAAGAAAAATTAATCAATTATTTAGGACAGAGATAATTTTATCCAATAGTAAAATTTTTAAATGTATACAATTATCGTTAAGTATTTTTTTTGAATAAAAATTATCATTGTAAATTTTAATAATTACAACAAACTACTTGTAATGACAGTTTCTATTATGAAAATATCTTGTGCGGCAGAGTAGAGAGACGAGTGCAGATGTTCTTCGGTTAAGATGGATTGGCGAGTCAAGATCTAGGTTTTCTTCTAGGAATTTCCTCAACCCCCACCTCCCAATTGTTCCCCCTTATCCCTAGATCTCGAAAGTTAGGCGTTCGGCGATGCAGGTGGAGAGGCTTTTTGATCTGCTTTTAGGTGTTTGCAATAAGTTTGTTTGGTAGCTGTTGCTTGACGACGATGGAGGTTTGTTTGTTGACTGATGGTGAGCCTGTTGGGTTCTGCTCTAATGGAGGTTTGTCTGCCGGTGCACTATTCGTGAGGCACTTCTAAGGGGGATGATGGTTTGTGAGGGTTTCCGTCGGTGTGTTTGTCATTTATGTCTTCTGGAGCTAGGCAGCACTGATATGGCCACAAAAGGAGGCGTTTCAGCTCCTGAGGGGAAGCATGGGTATCAAGGCAACAGTGCATGACGAGACAGATATCTAAAGTTTGGATTGGGGTTGACTGCATGCTGGCGTTATTTGATTGGCTGCTTTTTTCTTATTTATCTTGAGTTTACTTCCTAGTTATCCTGTTTTGTAGTTCTGTTTGTTTGTAGGTTTCTTTGTTTTAGGTTTATTTGTCGGTTTTATTTTACAATTTGCTTTAAGTTTTAGGGCTAATTACTCAAATATTCTTAAAATTAGGGTGTAATTACAGTCAATGATACAAAGTTTTAAAATGTAATATTTCATGACCAAATACTTTTAAAATGTATCAGTCATGATGTTCATCCGTCAGGATCCCATCCAAAAAGTGTATTTTTTTAATGATGTCATCAATACGTATTTTTAAAATAACGATACTACCCCTTGTACTTTATATACAAAATATTTTTAAATTAAGATTTCAAACCTTAATTTAAACATTAGGGTATTAAAACCCTAAAATTAATTTGTTCTCTATCTTTGCAGTCTATTCTCAATCTGCAGTTTCTCAAAGGGTCTTAATCTGCCAATTAGGGTTTCAAAACCCTAATTTGCAAGGCACAGTCGCTTGCGCCCGTGCCAATTGAGCTGCGCTCCGCTGCAGTCACCGGCTTCAGGCGATGCCATCACCATCACCACGAGAACTTTTTCTGGTGAATCAAATTAGGGCACCGGAGCGAGATCAGGACCAGCGCATTGTCGCTTATGCTCACGGATCAGTACTCACATCGTAAAATGAGTTTCGTGACCTAGTCGAAACGAGCGAACAAGGACGGGATGTTCAAAAGGAGCTCCGACTGAGCACTCAGAGAAAGCCGGTGGCGGCTCTAGCCTTCCACGAGGAAGACTAGAGAGCACTACTTCTAGTTGCCGGAGCTGAAGGACTGGAAGATTATGGCCAGGCACTCATCGAGAATCTCAGAGATGTAGTCTATATTCCCTAAAATGTCGCTGCCCTCGGGATTGTAAAGTGAGGTCTCTGTTTTGTAGGCGAGGGCAGTGCACAGCTGGCTCGAGCCAGGGGAGTAGCCGGAAATGCATGATGACTTGCCCATGTTATCGGCGGAAAAGGGATTTATCGTGTGACTTCTGATGTTATCGGCGGCAGCTCCATTGCGCCACGCCGCCGGTAGTATATCGGCGGTGGATGCGGGTGGCTTCTGCACCGATGAGGACCCGTTCATACAAGAGTGACATAAATGGGGTTGGGGGTAGGGGTGGTGGTGGGAAGTAAGGGCATTAATCTCTTTTTCTTTTTTCTTTTTTTTAAAGATGAAGTAATGACATTAAAAAAAATAAAGTTCCAACTTAGGAGTAATAAAGTATTTTCATTAAAACCGTTAGGATTTTTAAGATTCCATTTGGTCAATGGATATAAGTGTAATTTATCCAAACTATTGTTCTTACCTGTAATTATACCCTAATCTCAGGGACATAGGTGTAATTAGTCCTAAGTTTTATTTATTGCACTTCCTATCGGATGTCATCCGTAAGTCATTTATTTGCCTATCTGCACATGTTTTGTAACTCCGTTGTCTTGATATATATACTTCTACTCTTCACTTAAAATATATATAAAAAAAAAAATTGACACGATCGGTGATAATGTAATTTGGTAGTATGTTCAAAGTGTTTGTTTTATGTTTGAAAAATTGTCATGATTAGGAAGGCAACCGCAATAACAGCAGGCAGCATTGGCGCTTCCACTAGCGGTCGCACGTGTCAGTCCCAACCAAATAAAGCACAAACTTCTCATGTGCATGAACACTCCTTTCTAGTGACTGACTGCTGCACTTCACATAATTTCTAAAACACAATCATATGCCACCGCTGCCTCTTGCTCGGTTTAGTTATTGACTGCAGTAATTTGAGTGTAAGTCGATTATTATTTTATATTGACGTTGTTCAAGAAGTCCGAGCGCGCCTTTTTTTGACAACTAAATTTGCTTCGAGTAGAGTACAATACGATGAGATATTTTAATCAGGAATTCTAATTTGACTTACTTTCATGAAATCAATTATTTGGTAACTGAGAATTTGTAAATTTTAAAAGAGATTTGAAAGAAAATTTGTTATTTCGAGTAAAGATAGTGATGAAAAAATGGCTTCCATAATTCAAGCTCAGATCCAAAAAACTATATTCCACTGTGTATCACCTGTCTATCTCCTTTTTCAACCGTTCATCACACACTCTCTCATCTCCCCCTTTTAATCCCAGTCATTTGTTTTCCATTCTTTACTTCACCAATTTATCTATAGATTATTTATTTAAAAACTAATATATTGTTATCAAATATTACGAGATTTCAAAACAAATGGATTCTAAATGAAATTCTTTATAAGAACACACTCTTAGCTTATTCCGGTACCTATTTCAAAATGAGATTAATTAAGAACCGCCATAATTTTTCAAGGCTTAGAAGCACTCTACTTACACAATTGAATAAAGACCCAAAAACTTAAAAAGAAACAAAAGACTGTGTACGCCAAAAATCCACTAGTACTAAGATATCTCCACACATTTTCTAGCCAGGCAACCTAATAATAATAACCATAAAAAATTACCGTCCAAAATCTTGGTCGAGAGAAAACATTAATTTCTTCAAACCAACAACAAAGGATCTCGAAAGAAGTCGTCCACGTCCCACGTACACGACCGGAAGTCCTGGTCAAATGCCACCGAAATATCGTCCAGGCCACCGTCCAAGCCGGTATCCGGTACACTCATTTCCTCATAAATTATCGGCGGAGGAGACCGAAACTCGAAGAACTCATTCAGAAAGTATGAATCGTCCATCGGCAAACAATCTTCCGGTAAACTCGCGGCCTCCGCGACCGGCTCGGGCGGTCTCCAGTCGTCCTCCGTCCTAAACTGCTTCGGTTGCTCTACTCCATCTGTGGAATTAAATCTCAGACTCAAAACAGAGGTCGGAGAATAGATGTCCGGCGACTCCTTTCCGACCGAGTCGCACTCGGAGACCGCGATTTCTGGCGGAGTTACTCTCGCCGGAGGTGGCTTGACGAAGTTAGTCAGGGCGTCCGGCCCGCGGATTTGAATCGCCGCCTTGTCGTACACCAGAGCGGCCTCCTCCGCCGTGTCGTACGTCCCCAGCCACACCCTAGCTCGCCGTACCGGATCCCGTATCTCCGCCGCCCATTTCCCCCACGGCCGCTGCCGTACGCCGCGGTATTTCTTGCCATTCGCCGCCGCCGCCGCACCTTTGCTCCGCACACTCTGTTCCTTCTTAGGCTTATTCGGCTTCTTTTTAGCACTTCCTTCACACAAGTCCCCGATTCTAATCTCGCTGATATGCCTTCGAAATCTCCGGCACCGGTCATCCCCATCGTCTTCATCACTGGACGAGTCGGTTGCGTCACGGTCCGTAACGTATATCCGCACCACACGCGGCATTTTCGGACTCCGCTCCTCCACAAACCGCCTGTTGCACAGGTTCCTGGACTTCTCCACCGGCGGCGGCACCACCTTGCAGGTGACGCTTCGCTCTATCTTGTACTTGATCGGACCCGAAACGCTTTTCTCCATCTCCGCAGCCGTTTCGAAAGCAAGAGATTCACATCAAGGAAAAAGCGGAGTGGCCGAAAAAAGAGACCGATTTTCAAAAGAATCAAAGCAGCTAATTACTGCTAATAAAATCCCCACCCGAGAGTTACCGCAAAAATCGAGCCAGTTTTGATAAAGTTTTATTAAAAAAGACACAGAGCTCGATCTCACCAGTAACCTCCAGTGACACCAAGTGCAATCGAGAGAGAGAGAGAGAGAGAGAGAGAGAACTGGAGATTTGGTGGAGTCGGGAAGGATGGAGATATGCTAAGAATCACTTGTTTATAGGAGGGCCAGGGGGCTCCTTTATTGTTGGGTCAATTTATATTTTACTTTTTCCACTTTTCTTACTTATTTATTTATTCTTTATAGATATTTTAGTTTTCCTCACAAAGCACCTATTTGAATTAGAAAAATAAAATATAAATATTAACAAGAGGGTACAACTACCCGTATAGGCCTAACTGGTGTCAATAACTTGGTCAGAGAAAAAGTTTTGTAAAAATTTAAACCTCAATTATGTATTAAAGTACCAATAACTATTTACCGTAATGGTTATTAGAGCCTCTATAGAGAGTTAATTATCAAAAGTAAATTTCATATTGCATTGTAGCCAACTTTCATAATCAATTTTAAGTTACCTTTAGCAAAATTAACTTTAAGGTATGCATGATGCCTTGGATAAAGATATTGAAAGTTTTTAGCGTGGCAGGTTAGATAAAAAAAAATTAGCGTTCGAATAAAATGTGTTAGAGATTTTTGTAATTAATTGAGATATTCTGGTAACTCATTCGGTAAAACTTGAATATCTAAAAGTGATTAATCTAAAAAATTTGTTCTCTTGGATTATAATTTAATTTGTTTTTGAGTTCTAAAATTAATTTTTATCTTTTTTTTTTTAATATTTGCCGATCGCGATGGCGTTTTACCGTCTCAAATTCAATCTCAAACTGACCTGTAGCCTCTAGAATCCTAAAGATATAATTGATCCGGTGACCTGGAATGCCGAACGACTCGCCGCATGCCGACTGTGACGCTCTCATTTAGACACGTGTCGGGGCAGGGGATCGATAAACGAGGCGGTTAGTCGATGTATCGAACTTGGCCTCCAAGCTACCTATTCAGTCCGGTTGGCAGCCCCTAAGGTAACTAAGCAGGGCGTGTGGAACACGGCACCAATAGTGAGGAGAGTGTGGGGGCGGGAGCGCGTGGGGGAAGAGACTGCTCTGATGCGGTTTCATTAATATGGTAAAGTCACGTGAGCTACGAGGTCTGGCTTTATGTTCGAGTACGTTTGGTTTGGTGGGAATCATTTTTGGTCACCGACATGTCAGCGAGTTGTTTGACTAAAGACGAAGGGATAACCCTCGGATTTTTGGTGTCTTCTAAGTGTAATTATGCCGCTAAGCACGCTTTGCTAATCGTGATTTGCTTGTCAGCCAAGCATCAAACTCTTTCCCTTTTCACGTTTTGCTTGGAGATTCGCATCCAATCTTAACAGTTGTTTATCCGCTGACCCCACCAATCAAGCTTGATTTAACTATAATTGTTTTTTCATTTGCTAAATTTCAAGAACTTATTTGAACTCCTCACAAACTTTATTTTTTTCTCTAATCGTACCATTAATTACGCTGTTAAAAGCGAACGTATAACAGACAAAGTACACTAACAACCGTTTTTTTTATTTACTTACCTCTAACAATATAATTTTCCTGTCAGATTAGCCATTTCAATTTTGTATTTTTGACAAAAAGGTACTCTTGTGGATCTTTTGTCTTCTATATATTTAATGTAGTTTTCTTTTTTTGGGCAGGAGGATAATTGACTGAATTTTATTATGTCTGTCCACCTAGGTGTTGGTGCAGGTACTACTTGGGAATCACGTTGATGCCTTGCTCCCCAAGATGTTACAACTTGATTAACATAATCTCAAACATATTTTTGGTAATTTGTTTTATAATGAAAGTTTGACCTTTGCATAAATACAATTTTAATTTTCAAAATCAGGATTTAATAGGGATATGATGTCAGGAAAGAATTGGGGAGAATGAAAGGTTAAAATAGGCGGGAGTGGGGGATACAGCGGGCCACAGAAATTAATAGTGGTTGGTTGGTTGGTTGGTGTGTGGGGTTAAAAGGAAAGGAAAGAGCAGCTTGGGGGTCCAATGAAGAGAAACACCATTGGTCCGAATCCCCACCATAAAGAACACATCGTAGGAAACAAAATCGGACCAATTACCTTATATTCAAATCCTTTTTCGCTGTCACCTCCTCTGATTTTCAGAGGCTGTTGCCCATGTAAAATGTACAACGATGGAAGTACGGATTAACTTTGGTTTTGGGATGGATTCTGAGGTTTGTTTGTAAGACTTTATGTTCATGTAATTCGTACCAAGTAGTAGGATTTTCATTCGAAACTAACGTGGTTAGATGGCTCGTGTTAAAATAGTGTGAATTAGTTAAGAGGATAGAGTTGACGCTTTGAAAATAATATTGTAGTATGATTTTTTTCATCAGTTCGATTTATTCTGTAGTACAAAGACCAAATGCAGATGCAACCTTAATAAGTTTGGACTTGGGACTTCACGAATTTATCATTTTCCATCACGAGTAAGTTGTATGTCCACAACTCCCAGGAAAGCAAAAGATTCGAAGAATGTAAATTACAACGCAAGATTATTTACACACTTCATGTACGGTCAATCAGTTTTTACCATGTAAACGTATCACATATATCAGAATAGCTGTCAATTTGTGATGATTTAACACCGGCATTTTGCGAGAAATGAATGACTATATCTTCATAAGACTAGTCTCACGATTTTATAACTTGTTTTCCTAATGTAAAACGAGAGATGACTTCCATAGGAAAAACAATGAGAGAAATTATCGTTGTATTCAAGTTTTCCTCACTGTGTTGAATCACTTCACAAGAATATCTAGAGTTTATACTTCGTGTGGACTGAAGACCCCATGTAGACCTGGCAATTTTCTACCCGGACCCGCGGGTCGAACCGTACCCGGTCAAAAACCCCGGGTACGGGTACATATATGTACTGCCGAACCGGACCGTATTTTCTGGGTCGAACCGGGTCAGGGTGGCGGGTACCCGGGTATACCCGTAAATCTTACATATATATATGACCATCTTGGCATTCTCCTCATTTACCCAACAACCCTCAACCCAGCACTTCTATTTCTTTCCTCATTTTGGCACTCTGTCCGTCGTCTCTTCCTCCCCCCTTGCTCTCTCTCCACATAGCTGATAACTCACCAGAGACACGTCTCTCTCTCTCACTCTCTCTCACACACTCATACATCCACAGTCCACACCACCGCAAAATGATCCACTCTACTCATGGCCTCGAATCTGTCGCCGATCACTTCTTTGCCTCTCTCTCTCTCATAGATCCACCACCACCACCAGATCTGCCGTAGTAAGTTCCTTCTTGTCGGTCTCTCTCTCTCTCTCTCAATCATATATCTGTCGTCGATGGCAAACGACAACTACCATAGTCGGCGACTACCACAGATCTGCGACGGCTACAACCTCGAATCTGCCGAACTACTCCAGATCTGCGAACTACTCCATGGATCTTCTGCCAATCTTTCATTCCACTGCCGATCGCAAAGATGTGATGTTATATGTGTGAAAAATGCGTTGTATTTTGGATTGTTTATGGGGGGATTGTTTATGGGATTTTTTGATTTAATTGTATTTTGGTTGTTGGTAATGGTGGAGGATGGGGTCATGGGATTGTATTTTTGTTGACATTTATTTATTTATTTTAGATTGTGGTTGGGAAATTGGGTCATTGTATTCAATACGCTAGCAAGCAACTGATTTTATTTTTAGTTTGTAGTTTCTGATTTTTGTATAATTGGAATTAGTTCTAACAACCAAAAAATATATAAATAACATACTAGCTGGAAAAGCAAGAACAAGAAAAAAATGCCTAAAGAGAGAGAAATTATGTTTTATTAAAACAATTAAAAATTAATGTTTTACCCGCGGGTAACAACCGACCCGTAAGGGTAGGGTACGGATATAGAAAAATTCTACCCGAAAAAAATCGAGTAAAATTTATCCGGTCCGTTTTTACCCGTATCTGGCCAGGTTTTATCTATATCCGGCGGGTATACCCGTTTGCCAGGTCTAACCCCGTGGATACCTAGGTTGGAAGTGCTGAATAGTTGATAGACGTAACTTCTTAAGCTTTTACTTAAAGCACTAAACGCAATGTATGGCTAAACGCAATGTATGGAGTATCTGTCAATGCCAACATTTTTTTAGTTAAATCAAACAAGACATGAACTTATCGAGTCCCAGATCCACTCTTCGTCGTCGTCAATTCTTCTCCTAAAAACAGTTTCAATCACTTATTACCATACTGCTTTTGGCAAGGAATAGATAATGACAAGGACAAGTCACATACTAATCTTGCAACTTATCCATGGCACCCTGCACAAGTATGTGATTGTACTAGCACATACAGTCAACTGATGCAACATTCACTTAACCTCTATTAATTTTTTCAGATTGCGGTACATTCAATTAACTTGGTGTTAGACCATTCTAAGAGCCCCTTTCTCCTTATAGTGCCCAATGCCTACCCGCCTTCAAATCGTGTCCACGTAATTATTATTCTGGATATCATCAGAGAGTTTCCAAAGCAGAATAACGTACTGCCAAATCAACAGGATTAAACATACAACTCTCCAATGTTTCAACAGTAAATTCCAATACAATCAATCAAAAGCATAAATATTTGTCTTTCAAAGGTGCAATGCTTAATTATATTGTACATTTGTCCATTACTGGGTACACAGGACATACACACTTCATTTTTACAGAAAAAGAAAGACCGAACTCCTAGAAGCCCCCTTTGCTCTTCTGAGTAAGCTAGCCCATGGCGTATTTCTGGGTCCAGCTCCTTGCAGTGGTCTCATACTTGCCCTTGTCTGTCTTGTACATGTGGGCAATCTCCGGCACCAAGGGGTCATCAGGGTTTGGATCCGTTAACAGTGAACAAATCGAAAGCAACACCTGAAACAAAAAAGAACACTTCCCCAATCAAAAAAAAAAGCATTGACAACAGAAGTGCACTACGGACATAAAAATAAAAAAAAATAAAAAGGCATTGATAAAAGAAGTGCACTACGGTGAAAATTCAATAACTCTGCCAATAGCTGTTACAATCCCCGAAGACGGTTCATCGAAAGAGCAAAGACTAGGGAAAAGGGTTATCCATATTGATCAGGACCTCAGATGTACAAACCGTTTCTTTAATCTATTCATCCTTTTATTTTCCCTTATAAACCTTATTTGAGGGAGAAATGCACTTCATCCCCCTCTCCTATACACGATGTGTGAATTACAACCGTTTACTATAAAAGAATGCACTAAACCTCCTTCCACTACCGGAAATTCCACACATCAGACAGAATCGTCATAAATAATAGAAATGACACAATCACCCCCAGAGTTCCTTTATATTTACCTTCAGGCATCGAGAAATAAAATGTCTCCAAAGTCCAAACTCTAAACTTCCCCTCTCTTCTAATTGATTTTGGTCATTCTCTTTCCTCACAACCCAAACCATCCACTCAAGTCACCTTTTACATCCAAAAATGGTTTACCTTCCCTTAATGAAAAGAGCAATTATGATTACCATGGCTTCTCCTACACTTTCAAATCTTTATGGTGACAGTCGGTTGATATGAAAATGGATTCGGGGTGTGCTTGTGTGTTTGTATATACATACACATAGATACAAGCAATCCATGAAAGCACAACACAGCCTCCTGACCTCCACGAAAGCAATGCATCGAGCTCTGTAGCTGCGCGTGGATTCAAGAGTGATAGAAGCCACTACCACCGCCTTAGCCATCAACAACCAACTACCAAACCTAGGAACTCTGTTGACAACAGCAACCACCGCAACCATCCTTTGGAGCCAAAAAAAAACTTCATCTTCTTCATCCCCAAACCCAATTTTAATGCCCCGATCAAAATTTAGTGTCATTGGATTTGATGTGAAGTGGATTTTGATTGAATTTCAGTTCGAAATTGAAGCATAACGTTGATATGAAGTTTGTGAAATAAAGGAAATAGGGTTTATTTCCATGTTGATTTTTCTAATTTTTTGACAGGTTTTTTGCATCTGGTTTCGATCTGATTATAATGGCCACGGCAAATAATTGTTTTGTTGGTGGGTGTTGTACTGATGGAGTTGGTGGTAGTTTTGGAGTGACTATTTGTGGGTGGTTCGCCAATGGCAGTTGGTGGTGGTGGTTGGTGGTAAGATTGTTTTAAACAAAGATAAAGAGATGAAGGAGAAGGGTGAAACTGTCCAAACAAGTGAATTTGTGCATTGACATTCATGCGCAAAGTAGACGTTTTCTGTCCAATGTGCAAATTTTCGGGAAGTGAAAAAAGTTCAAAAAAACTCTTGTAAAAGGGCTTAATTCGCACATTGTTTATAGTAGAGGGGTGAAGTGTAATTTCCCCCCTTTTTATTTGGAGGAGGAAGGGGAGGAATTCATATTAGATGTTGAAGACCCAAACATCAAAGGCATAGACAGTGTATTCTTGCCAATTAGCAGTATACTTTACTTGAATTTAGTGGGAACAGTAACTTGTGAATCCATCTACGCTAGGTGATGGTACTCCAAGCAGTTCTAAGAAAAAAGCCCATGATTGCTTAAGGGTGCTTATTCTTCGGCACAACCCGAAATAACCAAACCGAAATAATTCGTTTTCTCAGTTTTGACAATTAGACATTTCAGTTTTCCTGTCTGGTTTTCGGGTGGAGATATTTTATCTTTGGGTTCAACCCTGGAAACCGGAGTTTATGCACTTTCAAAATATTCTGAATATTAACGGTAAGTTAGTTACCAAAACGATGTCACTGTCTATAAGTATGGTTTTAATGCATTTCTGGGTTTTAGAAAATTGAAACTGATATATTTCGGTCTGGTTTGCCAAACCATTATTCGGATCAGGTTAAACTGAATAAGAACCCCTAAATTTGCTTGTAATTGACTTGTATCTGATGAGAGATCATCGGAGAACCTACTCCTTTTTTTCCCCCTCCTTTTGCTATGTTTGGAACTGCAATTTGTATATGGCCCGTCGGTATGGGGATTGGAACCAGCGACCTTGAGGTTATTATCCCTGAAGGCCTCTGCCATTTCTCCCACCCCTTGGGATTTTAGAGAAACTACTTAAACATCTATATGGCATCTATACAATATACAAGCTGTACAGCCAGCAGACAATAACCTTGGATATTGTTAGGGCAGGGCTCCACTGCTCCTTCAAGATGTCAAGGCAAATACTCCCATTGCTGTTAATATTGGGATGAAAAACTTTTGTCCTGAATGCAACCTGTAAATTTCAAACAGACACGTTAATCACACGTCTTCAGAGAGAGTAAAGACACGAAATATGACAAGAGAATGTCTAAATCCACACCTTTATCTGCATTATCACCTAACCGTTACAATTTGCCAATAGTAGACGTTAGAATAACAGGTGTGGACTATAACAGATATAGAAGGTTTAGTGAAACCAATATGATCCCTCCCCAGACCAGAGACTACACGACGGACTGTGGATGGTTACCCCTCCTACGCAGAGAAGCTCTTTTAACGTTTTGAACCCGTGACACTCCAGGTCACGCTTTAGTAAATTTATCATAGCGCTAAGGCTAGGGTTCACCAAGTAGTTTCAACAGATATACGATATATTAACTTCTGAACCAAAAAGAACATAATTTCATTACCCTGGTTTCAAACAAAGATTCACAATCCTTGCCTATAACATTTACATCCTTCCTTTATTGGCCCCTTTGGTGACGACGCTATCTGTCCCCCCTTCCGGGAGAAAGAAACCCATTCATCTTAAAAATCAACACCCTAATATCATCGAATTTCAAAAGACTCTTAACCCCAACCCAGAAGGTGCAGAACCAGGATGATATATCAATTTGTCAAACAGTTGGTTTAATCAAGGGGCTTCTTTTTTCTTTCTTTGGGGTCATTCCAGACGATTCGACCCACAAATAAACACTGTTTTTCACTGAGGTCCAAATGGGTAAAAGATCTGTTACCTAAAAAATTCAGAAAAAAGCATGTTTCGTCCTTCGGTATTTCAGGGTGAAGAAATTCTACTAGTAAAAACCGACTGCAGCCATTTAATAACTATTTTGAATCTAATAGTAAAACACTTCGAGGAATGTTGGGTCCTTAGAATCTTCAATCTTAGTCATTAGCTATCTACTCTAGAAAACATGATGATGGGGACCAAGTGCAGAACCACAACAATCAAGAAGAAAATCTTGTATGTAGCACATAATACAACCATTTGGAACCACACGACAACTTCTGCTACTACCTATGAAGCACGGACAGGGGTGCGGACGAATGAGTGGATACGGCATTTTTGAAAATTTTAGGATACGGGTGCAGCGGCGGGGATACGACTAATTTTGTATATATTTTCTTAACTATGCAGAT
Source organism: Escallonia herrerae (assembly GCA_033070095.1). NCBI lineage: Eukaryota > Viridiplantae > Streptophyta > Magnoliopsida > Escalloniales > Escalloniaceae > Escallonia > Escallonia herrerae. Next base: position 106,997 of record JAVXUP010002139.1, on the reverse strand, counting down.
TTAGCACTGAAATTCTAAACAAACCAGGGACCATATGAATCTTGAGAAAGTGCATCAAAGGATATATATAGTGCAATGTAATTTAACCATTCCAAGAATAGTACAATACTACCAAATACATAATAACCACCACCAAATACGTCATAACAAAAGTAGTATCACGTTTCAAAAGTAGGCGGTAGCAAAGTACATCATCATTAAAAAAAAACCATGACAAAAGGAAAAAAAATTCAAATTACTTCATCAAGTATCTAAGGATTCCATGGCCACTACATCTTCATCTCTCTCTCCGTCACCATCATCCGTAGGGTGTAGTGCTCTAGCCTCCAAAAACATGAAACAGTGATTTTTGTGCCATAATGCCAAAGGGGAGTAGGGCCGTGTAGTGGTGGAGGAATTTGCTTTTCACTCATAGCTCCAAGTTTCAACAGAAAAAATTGGCCATAACCCACAAATAGCCTACAACATAGAGTAACGAGGCAAGAAGAATGAAAGCAACGAGAGAGGAAGATAGAAGGTAGAGGCATAGGGCAAAGAAAGAGGAAGACAGAAGACTTAACCTTCTGCAAAATGCTGTCGGATGTTACAGCCTGTCGTCCCCGGTGGTCGCCGGAATCGCGGGTGGTCACGCTTGTGGCAACCGCCACCGCGCCTCTCTCTCTCTCTCTCCCCTCCCCCCAAGATTTGCCAGAGGCGAGGGACCATCATCGCAGGTGGTCACTGGGGTCGCGGGTGGTCACGTTCGTGGCTACTGCTAACCCCACTGCCCACCTTCTCTCGGTCTCTCCCCTCTTCACATATGAAGATCTTTCCGCTAATTAGGTTAGTATAAATTCTATTATTCATTTTTGACCGTCTAAGCTTATGTTTCATGCTTTGACCCTTGAAAGTTCTTTTGAAAATTATGTTTGCACCCCATAAGCATATGGTACGCACCCAATCCGTATCTTATCCCACACCCGAGTCGCACCAGGTATTTTAGGAACTCTATAAAATGCCAGACACCCACCGGCACCCAACGATGCCGCACCCGATACCAGTGCTTCACCCATTCGAAAGCACCCATGCTTCATAGACTACGACACTCACACCTATCAGAAAAAAGTGATAACATAAGCATACTTACAATGGCATCGACTTACCTTATTAAACACATGTTATTGTTATGCTAATTAGATATACAAATATTGTATCTTTAAAGCTTCCACAGTCAATCACTTCCCCCAACGAATTGCTTCTAATCAAGAAACCCATACGAGTCCAACCAAGTTGGAGCTAAGAACGGTACAACCTCATATGTTGCATGCATCATCAATGACAATATTTTTACAGGACACTTGGAAAGAATTAGCTTACGACCTTGTATGCAAGCCTTTATCATCCAAGGCCTTCAAACCTGCTTTAGAACACCACCAAATGCTGCCAATAGATCCCATCATATCAAGGGCCAATATCATAGTATACTACCAGCAAAATGGACTGAGGTGAAATTGTCCAGCATTAAAAGTTTCCTCAAACAACAAAAGGCCCCACAAGACATTTCCATCAAAACATAACATGCAGATGAAAACTTGACAAAATAGCGCTCTTGAGCTTCCTAGAAAACCTGTATACTTAGAACTAAGGCAAGATTAGCCCAGTACAGCTATATATACATGTGCCATGTTCCAAGGCTGCAACCAAAGGATCCATTTCCTAAGACTTGAACGAGAAAGTAAATTTCTGAAGGGATAATTGGAGTAATATAGCTAATTATGCACCAAAACCAGAGGATCCAAGAAGTATTTGACATAAAATGGACGAAGTAACATCAAAGAACTGCAGAATATAAATTCAATACATGAATACCTTAGGAGGTTTGAATGGATAATCAGGAGGAAAATGGATAGTAACTAGAAAAACTCCTCCTGAATAAGGGCTATCTTGGGGACCCATTATTGTTGCTTGCCAGTGAAACATATCTTCGGCAACGGGGCCTGCATAATACATATAAAGGATCATATCTCATCTATAGCTCAGAAGGAAGATTAGCAGTAGAATACATAAATATGCAACTTCTAAAACCACAACAGCGATGAAGGGTCATCAAAATTAATGCATGAGATACTTTTGGTAATCGAAAAAAGGTCAAGCCCACTAAGGCATGCATGTATGATTGCATCCACCATGCCTGCTACAAAAGGGAAGTTGCTATAAGCTTCCCGCTATCGTTACGGAGCACTGGTAACGCATACTTGCACTAAAACCAGTTTTATCTGTTGTCTTAAAGGTGCTTTCTCAAATCCAAACATATCAATCGAATTAAGCATATAGCAAAGGGAACTGTTAGATCCTGTTATAAACACTAAGCTGACAACATCTTCAGAGAATTTCTTAGATTTTAACAAAACATACAACTCAATGAACATTATTAGTTGAGCAATGACAAGATAAAAGAAGAATCATCAAAGACGAGTAGAACGAAAAAGACTGAAAATTATCAACAGCCAAAATGAGAAGCACAATTATAATGCCACTCCACTATTATCTAACATTTATTATGTGCTGATGTCTATTCAGGAAGCTAATTTTTAGGAAACAAGTTTCTTGTGAATCACTCTCTATATTGCAGGACATTCAGAAGCAAGGGAGAGTATTATTTGCCACAAAACAAGATAATCTTCTTTTGTTTGACACGTGTAGAGTTCCAAATATTGGGCAGCCTAAACCAAGTCCATCTCCTTTCATCCCCTGTACTAACATTTTTCCAACTAGCCTCAGTTGTTCAGAAGCTGCAAAGTCAATTAACAGCATCCAGATAGCTGGAAACTACCGTTCCATTATTCATAATATCTTCTTCGCAAATGATGCATTGTGCATGTTAAATGTGCTTATCGAGTATGGAGGCCTCAATAGCTGCTGAATAAGTCATTCTAAAGTGCCAATGCGCAGCAAATTAGTCAAGTCTGGAGTTGCGGAAGGGCTGTATCTTGCCATTCCATTGCAGATAGAGCAAAAGGAATAACTGAAACGAAAAAGGATAGACTCGAATAACAAAAGTTCAAAATGTGGTTGAAAGCTGGTAGGGTTGCTCCCCCAGAACGGTGGTCACTAACACAGATTTGCGGTTAGGACATGCCACGGGAAAAAGAGAAACATAGGATTAATTGACAACTAGCATACTTAAATAGGAAGATCTACCTAGTCTCAACTAAACCTGTCTGTATGTACTTTGTGCTCTTCTAAGAACAGGGTATCGACTACTGAGATAAATACTTTGCTCGTTCAAATAATCTCACACTGCACAGTAAGCCCAATAAATATTTAGCTTGTGCCTTTCTAACAAGAGTAGACTAGATCAAAGGATTGGATACTGTAATTGGCCAGGTATGATATCATCAAGGAAGCTTCTGCGTAATATTTAGACGCAATCTCAGACCGACTTAAGCTGACACCGCAGCGAGATCTTTTTGCTCCCCAAACGTCAAGTTTTATGCGCGATTATTTTTTTTCCTTTCTTTCTTTGATAAGTGTTAATCAGCAAAGGTTCTGCTAAATCCACATAGGTGCAGTTGCATGTGCAGCAGATGGGAACCCGCACAGAAGACAGTGGAATGAAAAAGTTTGTAGTTTGATGACTAGCTTGACTTTTGAAGCTCTTCAGAATGGTTAAGGAAGCAACTGCGGATGCTACAACGGCATCAGCTTAGCAGGAAAGAAAAAATATAGAACTATAAGCTTAAGAAAGTGCCGAGGGATCTGGTTGGGGACACAAATACTGTAGCTAGAATAGCACTTCAAACACAGAAAATCGCTGCAACTGATTAATGACGTTTTTCCAGTGTCTAATCCTTACAAACGAAAAGTGGTTTAAAGTAAAAAGACAATATTTTGACAACACCCAAAAGATAATCGCGTAAAAGTGTAAAACCAAGCTAAACTAAGTTGTTCCAGTTAAGCTTGAAATCTTTCAGATCATCTCACATCTTAGTAAGACTGTGTGGCTAAGTTTGCTTAAAGAACTGGCTCTGAACCAACCGAATCCAATCACATGAATATGCCAAAAAAAAGGCCCCTTCCTCTCTCTCTTTCTTAGACTGTAAAAAGGTGCAAAAAGGAGTCAACCCAAGTGTTTCATATCCAGCTCGAACTTATCTAGCAAGCCCGCACAGTTAGCTCCTAACTGTAACCCAATCCAAAGCCGGGCACCTAGCTGAACCCCATAGTAACTTGTTCCATGTAAGTCTAGTCAACGGACACTTGAGTGCTTATTGAGCGCGTTCAAACCTAATTCAATTAATTACCAAACTTTGACATGCGTTCAACCTCTGGATCGTGTACCACGCGAGTCAATTCATATCAGTCAAGAGCCGCACTCTGTGATTTGGCTCAATTATCCAGTTTCCCAACTCCGAGACCATACAAACAATTTCGCATCACACAAAAACAGCGCACACACATAGAAACATGACAACAAGCTGCAGATCGACCCCCGAAACCATAAAATCAACGCACAAAACACAGTTAAGATGCCGAAAATGCGGAATTGAGATATCCATATAAAACACGCATATACCTGCACTGCAGGAGGTAGGAGGGTCCTTCTGGAGATCCTTGAGCTCCTTCAAAATCCGCTTCGACGCCATTTCACAACCCCACCAAGCCCCTCAAATCCAACAGATCTGATCATAGAACAGCAAAATCATCAGCCATATTCAAACCGACAACAACAACAACAACTGGATCTGTGATTACCAACCTATGATTGTACTAACCTGAGATTGGGATTCAAAGTCTGCTATATCGATTTCTTCTAGCTGTTAGGGATGGTTTGAATCTATGAGGAGTGCTGTTGGCATTTATTGCGTACGAACGGCTTTGCTTTGATGGGAGACTGGGGGACTCAACCCAACTGTGATTGGTGGGTTTGCCCGCGTGGCCCCCCACCAGACTTTCTATGCTAGGGTTGTTTGATGACGTGACGGTCCCACGTTCAATGACTCTCCTTCCTCATCCAAAACTTCTTTAGGGTATGTTTGGCCATTAAGAGTTTAAAATTTGATTATTTGAATGCTGTGTGGGTATTCAAAAAATATTTATATGCGTGAAAACTCCTTATCGACGTCTAGCATTCCTATTTACGTTTTGACCGACATTTTCTTAGGTGATAATATTTTTATAATGACGAATTTTAAGTCTCGCGTCGACGTCAATGATATATGAGGTTTGAGTTTGATTCTTATACCCAGTGTCATGTCGGACCATTCGACTCAATAGGATCACCTCTTGTTCTAAACTTCGCGTGAAAGATAGCACCTTATTCTATACTTTACGTGAGGCACGGGTGTCAAGTCTTACATCGAATATATATACAGAGAGTTTGAGATTGATTCTTATGCCTGATTCTTGAGCATAGTTTTAAATTGGACACCTAACTTAAATGTAACAGTGAGGAAGGCCTCAATAATGAATGTGCATGCCATTCTAATTTGCTTTGCTAGGAAGGTTGCTACGATTTTCGAACCTTTATCGATGTTTGCACTGAAAATTGCACAGTGATTTTCTTCTTTGTCATTTTCTTTCTCTCGGTCGCTCTTTGTGTTGTCCCTTGGATACAAATCCACGCTGATGTATGCAGTTGTAATTTGTTGAATTGTTACAATGTTTCGCTATGCATCCGATAATGTTTGACTTTTTATTTTCATGTTTTTGAATTTTGTTAAGATATGACCCACCCCGGCTACAACTAAAGCCGCGTTTGACACGGTTTTTTTTTCTCTTTTTTTCTGTTTTAAAAATTGAAAAAAAAGTGCGTTTGGTAACCGTTTTTTTTCCTTCTCCAATTTAAAAAAACTAGTTTTTAAACTGAAGAGTAAAAAAAAAACTTCAAAAACTGATTTTTTTTTTCACTTTTGGTTTTTTTTTTAGACCACTACCACCACCCTCCCACTGCCGGCGACTGTCGGTAGCCACCTCCGGTCGCCGGCGACCACTGCCGTGACTGTCGGCAACCACCTCCGACCGCCGGCGACTGTCGACAGCCACCTCTGGCCGCTGGTGATTGTCGGCAGCCACCTCCGCCCCCAGGCGACCACCGCCGGCAGTCACCGACCACAACCACCATCGACCACCGCTACGTCCCACCACCGCCACCACAAACCACCAAAAAAAAAATCAAAATAAAAAGGGTTACCAAACACCCAAAAAACAATTAAAAAAAAATAAGGGTTATCAAACACCCACTTGTTTTTGTAAAAAAAAATTAAGCTACTCTTTAAAAACTAAAAACCAAAAAAAAAAAGTTTTATTAAACCAACCCTAAGTGTTCGATGTGCTTTCTACCTGATATGTTTGTTTAACTTATTAATGAGCATGTTTTTTTGTTGAACGCCGTGACACACATACACGCACACACATGTATATAAGTACGTGTGTATGCACGTATACACGTAAATATACGTGTATGCATCATTGTTGTCGTCTCTTAACGTAATTACCAATGCTCCAAAAGTAAATCCTTGTTTAATTCTCCATATTTAGCAATTATGATACTCCGTACTTATCTATTGTTTCAAATTCTCATCTATTCATATTTTAGACCGCTAATAAGCACCATCGGTATTTCATTTGGGAATCTAAAAGTCAAAATTGTTGGTTAAGTCTTTATATCAATATCAGCCATTATCACCTTCAAACTCACGCAACATTTTTGGATCCATAAAATCACCACCTTTTGTGTACGTCAAACTCAAACCAAGTTACATCACCATTATCATAGTTTTTCTGCAAATTCTGTCACTATTTCAACAAGCTTGAAAGTGCCAGTTGCTATTTAAGGCACCGTGCTTGAGTTGTGGTGGTTGAGAAGCGAGTGAAGATTGGAGTAAACTAAAGAATATATCAAGTGAAGTTTTCTACGAGAGTGCAGAAATAGTCGATAAGGATGCTGAGATAATCGTATCACCATTTCTTGGAAAAACTAAAATTAGCTCGAGTCCTAGTATTTGATATTTAAAATTTATATAATCATATTTCTTACAGATAAGGAGTCATTGATCCACGTTATGTTTTGGGTTCTTGAGATGCTTAAGTAAGCCTAGTTTTCCTTTTTATGCAAATAAGAGCACAGAATGGTGTAGAACCCACTTAGAGATTCAATGGGCCGGCCCAACCCGGGCCCAACGGGCCTCTAAAGAAAACGGGTCTGGCCCGGGCTGATGATTGGAAAATGACCTAGGCCTGAAATCTGGATATATGGGCCCAGTCCAAACCCTAGCCCTAGGCCCAATATTTAGGGTCGGGCTTGGGCCCAGGCCAAAAAAATTTTTTTGTTCCAAACTTCTTATTATTTATTTGCGTCGATGGCCAACAAGAATACATCAAATTTATTGGTTGAGATTTATACATGTTAATTTGGTGTAATATTGATAAGCCTTTTTTGGCCTACTAACATTATAATTTATAAGTAGTATTTTTCAGAAGTTTGGTAAATAGAAAATGATAATTACATCTATCAAATTGCTTAATACAGTAGCTCTTTAAATTTTTGCAAATGTTTGCCCGGTATTTGGCTTTTCTTTCCTTTTTTAATATAGTAACATCTTCTTCTCTCTTTTCTTTCCTTTCTTTTTGAATAAACATCTGTTGAAATCATATGCACAAACTTTTTACCTTATGTGTATCCAAGCAAGTAGTAGCAACGCTAAATTGCTCTAGAGACTATTTCTACTATTTGATATTTTACTTATTCTTTCGTTACTAAAAGAATAACAATTATTTTTTAAAGTGATTGAAAACTCATAAGAATGTGAAAATAATATTATTATTTTACTATCTATTTTGTTATTATTATTTGATAATATAAATACTAGCTTTTTATATGTATTTTAACAGTTATTTCTTTTACGCACGGTGTCAATACTAATTTATATGTAAGAGGGTGGAATTAGTTGGTTTGATATTTATTGACAAATAAGTTCGACCCATCCAAGACCGCCAAGGCCTCTTCAAGGAGGCTCATGATTTCTCACGGTTCGATTGTAATCTAATTTTTGTTTTATGCCAAATATATATTTGATTATTACACTAAGGAAGAATGATCATCATAATTCATGTTCAGATTCATTGCTCATTCGATCATCGTTGTACATGCACACTTATATATAATAATGTGTGTATACAATAATATTGGACCAAAAGAGGGCTTGTGTGTAGAACTAAAAAAGGGCCAGAAATAGGGCCTACCATAGGGTCAAAAGAGGACCTCTGTATAGGGTCAAAAAAGGGGCCAGAAATAAGGCCAACCTTGGGGCCAAAAGGGAGCCAGTTTTCGGGCCAAAAAAGAGGGTCGAGCCAAACCCGGGCCAAAAACTGGCCGAGCCGGGCCCGAGCCTATTTCTTAAATAATTCGGCCCGGCCCTGGCCCAAGCCCTAAAGGTTAGGGCCAATCCGGGCCCAAAAACTGGCCGGGCCAGCCCACGAGCCGCCCGGCCCTTTTGACATCTCCAAACCCACTGGAACAGATTCACTTAGCTGGGACAATAACGGTACTAGTAGTTAGCATAAACAACACAGCATAATATCAAAAGCAAGTCGAGGAAGCATCTCGTTTAGAAACTCAAGGGTGTGTTTGTACGAGGTACTTCAACCGGAGATTTTAACCTGATTGAGGATTTGAAATTACTTGGAATGAAATCTATTGTTTGGTAACCATGCAAGAGAATTTCTGAAATTCTAAAAGGGATTTGGGAGGCCAAAATCTCCAGTTGAAATAACAACTCTAAAATGTATTTTTTGTCAAATCCCAACACAATATGACTAAAATCCCAAGACATTTTGGTTTTCAGTTTGACAAAATAAAATTTTGGTTTTTAGTTTCCAAAAAAAAAATTAAAGAGCAGTTTAATTTAAATTTTTTTGACAAAACAAGTGGGTGTTTGATAAACCAGTTTTTTTTTTTGTGGTAGTTTGCAATGGCGGTAGTGGGGCGTGACGGTGGCCGGCGGTGACTGATGACTGCTGTAGTGGGAGAGTTGTGGTGGTCTAAAAAAATCAACATTGGAAAAAAAAAAAACTAGTTTTTGGAATTTTTAAAAACAGCCTTAATTTAAAAATTGAGTTTTTAAAATGAAGGGGGGAAAAAAAGAAAATGATTACCAAACGCAACTTTTTTTTTTCAGTTTCCAAAACTAAAAAAAAAAATTGTGTCAAACAAGGCCTTAGTTAGCAACTTTGGCAATTATGCCTAGTGGTGGACCTTGATTTAACGATATTGTTAAACATGATTGGTAGACATTCTTTTTCCAATGTTTTTGCTTTCATTTTATCTGAGAAACCTTAAAACAACTTCCAGCCTCGTAAAAAAATGTCAATGATATTCTCAAAGACCTGGAAACAATGGAATCGTAGCTGAGAATCAAATTAGAGCAAAAACAATTTGTCACGTTGCCCCAAAGGTGTCATTATATGAAACCACTGAATGATAGTCGATGTTCACAGATTTCTCATTCTCTCTTTCCATAGTTCAAGTGATAGTTTGACCCATGCCTCCAGGGATTTATCATAGCTTTCGGTTCATCCCAATAAATATTTGGTCCAGCCCAATAAATATTTGGTCCAACTATCTTTACTATTATCCGGGACTATCTATCTTCACACATTATATACCATACTATATTTTATTGCTAAAACGTGCCTTAACAACAAAAGATAAATCCTTTAACGACAACATGGTGTGAAAATAGACATTTCCTTTTCAATTATGTTCAATTAATCAATAATAGACAGTATGTGAATTTCCTTTAGGAGAGAAGGAAAGGAAAGAAAGGAAAGTGACTCATTTCTTCTATATCCCTGATTTGTGAGTTTTTTAAAGGGAGAAAAAAAAGTAAAGAGACGAAAGTTTGAGTTTCTTATCGGTCGGTTTGGAACCAATTTTTTTAGGATTTAGAATTGGATTTGGAATTCCATTCACTTTTTTTGTTGGAACGAAAGAGAATTTAAATCACGGAATTCCAATTTTGTGTTTGGAGATTAGAGGAAATGGAAAGGTAATATATTTTTAGACAATTATATTATTGACTTACGATGAAAAATAAATTACGGTAAGTAGTTTCAAGTATAATAGTGCCACCACGTCGTCAGGGTGAGGTGGTGGTGGCAGCACTGCATGGGGTAGCAACATCGACGATGGAAGCGATGGGCTGGTCAAGTGATGGTAATGATAGTAGTGGTGGTATTGATGTATAACTAGTGGTTGTCAACTGACGCCAATAGTGATGCCGGTAGCAATAGTGGTAGCACTGGTGGCAATGATGACAGTAGTGCTGGTGGCGGCAATAATAATGACAGTGGTGACGGTGACGGTGGTGGTGGCGGCAGTAGTGATGGCAACAGTGGTGGTAGTCGCATTATTGGTGGCTATGGAGGCAGTGGTTGTGGCGGCTACAGTGACAGTGGTGGTGGCAGTGGCGGCGGCGGCAATAGTGGTGATAGTAGTAGTGGCAACAGTGATAGTTGTGGCCGTACTAGCAGGGGTGGTGGTGGCGGTGGCGGTGGTGGTGGTGGTGACGACGGTGATAGTTGCGGCAGTACTGGTGATGGTGGTGGCTATAGTGGTGAGGGATGCAGTGGCGATGGTGGTGGCAATAATGGTGGGAGTGTGATGGTGGTGACAGTAGTGGCGACGACAGTAGTAGTTGTGGCAGTACTAGCGGGTGTTGGCGGTGGCGCCTGTGGTGGCAGTGGTGGTTGTAGTGGTGGTTGTGGCGGTGGTGGTTGTAGTGCTGGTTGTGGCGGCTGTGGTGGCAATAGTGATGGCAGTAATGGTAGCTACAATTGTAATTGTGGCCGTACTAGTGGTGCTGGTGGACGTATTGGTGATGACGGTAGTAGTTGTGGCAGTACTGGCGATGGTGGTAGTTGTGGCAGTACTGGCGATGATGATGGTAAATGTAGTGGTGGGAGATGCAATGGTGGCAGTGTGGTAGTGATGTCAGTAGTGGCGACGACAGTAGTAGTTGTGATAGTAATGGCAGGTATTGGCGGTGGAGGTAGTGGTGGCGGTGGTGGTGAAGGATGTAGTTGCGGTGTTGGTGGCGGCGGTAGTGTTAGCAGTGGTTGTGGCAGTGACAGTGGTAATGGTGGTGGTGGGCACAGTAGTAGTGGCGATAGTAGTGGTGTTGCCAGTGGTGGTGGCAGTAGTGGTGCCAATGGTGGTGGTAAAAGTGATGTGGCGGTAACGGCAATGAAGATGGTCGTGGTGGGTTTATTGTTGAAAAAATCATGAAAAAGGTAAGATATATAAATAATTACTTTTAATTCAAGTAAATTGAAATCCCATTAAATCCGACCATTTTTCATCGAATTTCACACTAAAGAAACAAATCCAGTCAAATTCTATGAAATCCAATTGCAATTCCTTTTTTTAATATTTCAAACAATAAAATTTGAGGATTTGAAATGAAATCCCATAAATTCCATGATTCCAAACACATTCTATGTTTCTAAATCTTTCCTTTTAAAATTGAGAAGAAATGGAAAGAAATAAAACTCTTATAAGTAATATTTTAATAATATCAATCCCTTGAGATAATGAATACTATATTTTTAATGACTTTTAGGTTTTAAGGTTCCTTACATGAACTTACCATCTTACTTACAAACGGATGATTGTTTTAGATATTGTAGTGATTCGTGACTGATTATTTTGTTTTTTGATGTGACATCAATTAGATTTGAAGTTTGAGATAATTGTAATCAATTCATGACTAATTTTTGTTTATCTACAGTGATAATAATCAGTAGCTTAATTAAGACTTATTATATTAGTATGACATGAACTTTGTATGGTGTCATTAATATCTAGTTTGTTTCCTCGTCAAAATTATAATCTTTTTTTAAGACCATATATCATAGCATTTGTTAGAATTATTACAATATATTATAGGGATGTATACATAATCAGGTATCTTTTTTACTGAACTCACAAATAAACGAAATGGATGATACTTTATTTTATATCTTAAACTTATAAATAAGAGGAACGAAAAATGTCTTTCCTTCTCTTCCTTTATTTTCTCTTCCCTTTTTATTTCTTTCTTTTCTCTCGTCTCAAAACTCACAAACATGCCTTAAATTATACTGTGCAATACTATACTTTCTACATTTGGTATATATAAAACTTTCTTCTTTTGGTGCGATACTATACTTTCTACATTTGATACACATGAAACTTTCTACTTTTGGTACATGGAGGTGAAGCGATATGGTTAGGAAAGGGAAATATAATAATGGCATGGAACGAAACTTTTAGAGGGGATGATGAGAACTTTCCTGGGAAATAAACCATGGCCAGGGGTTCCAAAACAAACCGATGAAATACGAACACTGGCGCGGTGCATTCAATTCGACCACTTAAAGAACCACCAGTTCAGCACGCAATAGAACTTCAAAGCCATAGCTGATTGAAACAGCTAAGCTAGTTTCCTTTTTCTTGACGAGGCCGCCATGATTGGGAGTTATCATCAGCCGTCCCCTCGCCTTACCCACCTCAAAGACGATGTTCATGTCACAACTTACAGTTCTTCCATCTTTATCATTTCAAGTATGTACTGGTCATAGAAGAAGTAGCTAATGTGTTGCCCCACAAGCAAAAATTTGGCCAGATCTACAAATTAACCATTCTATTGCCAAAAGGAATAATAGATTGTCATACAGCAAAAGTACCCATATACTTACTCGATCTGGCATGTGTAGATATATATAAATATAATGCAGCACACTGGTTCGTTCCTATATGGATGGTATGGTCCAGTGTTTGTCTCATAACACTAACAGGAGGTTATCTGTGCTGCATGCCTCCATCGACTGATCAGTTGCCACCAGGTAACACTGTGGATGAATGTTCGGAGATGAATTTCAACTTACACTGATCCTGCAGCCAAGCAACACATGAAGTTAGCATGATTTGAAGGGAATGGTTCATCGACATTCAACAATAGAAAGCTCTTGTAGGCGTCGTAATACAAGCAAGTTAACTTTTATAACTCGATTTAGGGCTGTAAATTGTTAACCGGATCCTTCAAGATCGTTCACGTGCTCGAAAAATTTAAACAAAAATTCTAACTTCATTAACCGCACATCAAGCCTGCCTCGATCACCTAATCGATGTTGTACGGCATATATGGTCAAAGCGTGACGCTACATTATTCAAATTGAAGAAAGTTTATCTGAGAGACTATTAATTTATCTAAGGGAGGAGGCTCTACCATTTGAACACCTTAATCCTGCATCTAGGCATGGCACCACCTTCCAATTGCTTCAGTGTCAAGTCACCGCATTTAGCATCCACACCCACGGTCCAGGTGTTCCATCCCTTGCCGCCCACCCCAACCGCCGTCTGGACCACCACCGACACCGGCAAGCTCTTACTCTTAAACCCCTCCTTCAACTTCTTCCCCATATCATCATCAACAAGCGCATTCCTCACCTGCGTAGCGATCTTCAGCACCGTCACGTTCTTCTTCTCCTGAGTGAACCCGGGCAGACTCGCCGAGCCCAAATCCAGCCCGTCCTGACTGTTGATGTGCACATTCGTCCGGTCGTAAATCACCCTCAGCTCTGAATTAAGGTTTTTGACCTCCACGCCAATCAGTGTCCGTGCATTTAACATTGTTGTGCCGTCGGCATTGGCTGTGACGTTGAGCTGGGGTATCTCGAGGGATTTGAGGTGCAAAACCGGGACCCTAGGCTCGAACCAGACGTAGAAAAAACCGCCGACCGCGAAGCAGAGGAGGGTGGCCATGATGATGAAGAGGCAGAGGAAGCAACAGCATGTGCGGCAGCAGCTCTTTCTCCTCCTTGGTGGGTAGAATGAAGGAGGGAGAGCGACCGGCTTTCCAGGTGGCGGTCTCTGAGCCGTGATGTCAGGGTCTTTGTAACCTGGTGGCCTCTGCAGAACCGGTGTTGTTTCGGACATTTTCTGTTTAAGCTCTGTTTTGTGGTTCCAAGAACATAATGAAACTTGGTATGAGAAATGGAAACAAACATGAAATTCTTATTCAAAATGACAACATTCTCGCAATGAAAACGAATTTGGGGTTTGAGATCTGAACTTAGAATTATAGGAAGAATTTGAAAATGAAACAAAAACATGGATGTGCACGATTAGGCACGAATGGATCAATCAAGTTGAATATGCTACAATTATATGTGTAAATGCGATGCAGGCGAAAACAGGCATGGAAATTAAAAAGGGGAAAAGGGTAAGAGTTTTAAAACCTGGAGATTGATATTAGTGCGCCATCACATTGATTCTGGAGGACATGGAAGAGTTGGTATACCTTATGCAAATCTGGTTGATGTTTCAATGGAGATTTGCTCAATTGTATATGAGATAAAAAGATTGAAAGCTCAATTGCAAGAGCCAGATCAACAATACAGGGTGGTCGTTTTGAGAAGACTGTATATATACACATATATATGTATATGAATAAATCTATGAGAGAATAGGAAGCGTCCGGTTGGTTTGGTGGGTGGGGAGGGGTCGTGCCTGGGCGAGGAGGAATGCCTTGGGAAAAGGCAGAACTGAGAGAGAGATGTATTCGGCGGGAAGCGGGGCTCTTATATGCTCTTCGAATGCTATATTTTGTCGCTAAATATGTCTTCAACCATAAATGCATTAGGATGCGGATATGTGTTCCTTTTACTTAATCTTTTTTCTTTGTTGAATGGAATTGCACATGCCCGCCTCCATCGATGTTGACACGGTTGATAGAACTTTTACTCACTAATAATTACGGTAACGTGAATTGAATAAATTTTTGGGCTCATATGCGGTATACAAAAATAGCAAAATGTATTTTATCGCATTGTTGTAAATGAAGGACTTAGGATTTTGCACTTATGCCTGGATATGGGATCTCATACCATTTATTCTTGTTTTTCCGTTCAAATCGCACCGTAAAAAAATCTTAACGGATCAGTTTCACATTTATCAAACCGACCTCGATTCAGTTTGATTCGTGGTTCACTTTTTAAAAACCGATCATGTACCAAATCAAACTGACTACGATATATTAATTTATTTTTAGTAACATTTATCGATAACTCTCACATACATGATAATAAGTAAATTCAGATAAATAAAACTTTGAAAATAAAAGAAAGGAAAATAATGAGAGCAATTATTATAACATAAAAGTCTAATGATCAAAATCTCTTATATATTTATTCATAATTTTTCGAGCATGGGTGACAAAGGCATAATTGAGTTTTTATTAAATATGTAAAGTAATACTTTTACCTTGTGTTAACACGAGCACTAAGATATGAATGCAACAATATTATGCATAATTTAGAAAAAAAAATACAACTTCAGTTTTGAATCATCTTTAGATCCAAAAGGAGGTCGGTAAAGAAACAACTTTTTTAAATGGATATAAACCGATATCATATTAATACGAGCACTTAGATATGAATCTAACAAGATTATGTGCAATTTAGAAACAATATATGTTCAATTTTGACTGATCTTTAGATCCAATAGTAAGTGTACAAAATGACAACTTTTTTAAATGGACAAATCGATTCAGAACGACCAAACCGAACCATTAAAATTGATTGTGTTTGGTTTGGTACAAAAATTTAAGTTAAGGAATAACAATTTTGTTTGCGATTTGATCTTCAAATTAAACCTTGCTCACCCGTACTTGATCCAGTTGAATGGCAAAAGAATTAATGGGTAATTTAAGAACTCGTAGCCCTTGTCTGGACTCACAACTTTTCTACCAAACATCTTTCGGCTAAGCTAGGATGGAGTTGACGAGTAACAAGTGACCCAAGAGGAGCACTTGAACAGTCATGGATTAGTCCACCTTGGGGACACACACACACAAAAGAAAAAAAGAAAATAGATGTAACGATGATAAATATGATATAAGGCAATTAACAAATAAAATTAAGAAAGTAATACTTTCTTGACCCGTATTATCTGAAAATCCATCTATTTCGTTTGAATTTATCCGCACGTTATATCATGCAATTTGCGTATCACTGTTACACTCAAGATTTTATGTTTATAAAAGACGAGAAACTAACGGTCTGTTTGTAATCAATTCTTTTAGGATTTGAAATTGAATTTGGAATTTAATTCACTTTTTTTTTTTTGGAACGAAAGAGAATTCAAATCACGAAATTCCAATTTTGTGTTTAGAGAACAGAGGAAATGGAAAGGTAATAAAATTTTGGACAATTTTCGATGAAAAATAAATTACGATAAGTAGTTTAAAGTGTGCTAATGCCGCCACATGGTGGTGGTGGTGGCGGCGGCAACAGCACTGCACGAAGTAACAACATTGACAATGGAAGTGGTAGAGTGGTCAAGTGATAGTAATGATGGTAGTGGTGGTATTGATGTTTAACAAGGTGTAACTGGTGGTCGTCAACTGACTCCAATCTGATGCCGATGTTGGTGGTGGGAGCGGCAATAGTGATGGTGGTGGCGATGATTGTGGTGGTGGCGACAGTAGTAGTGGTGGCGGCAGTGACGGCAATAGTGTTGATGGAGGTGGTGGCAGAGTGATGGCGACGGTATTGGTGGTGGCATTATTGGTGGCTATGGCGGCTACAGTGGTTGTGGTGGCGGCGGTGGTGGTAGTAGTGGTGGTAGTACTGGCGGTGATGGTAGCAGTGGTGGTGGCGACGATGATAGTTATGACAGTACTGGCAGTGGTGGCAGTGACGTTAG
This sequence comes from Escallonia herrerae, assembly GCA_033070095.1. Taxonomy (NCBI): domain Eukaryota; kingdom Viridiplantae; phylum Streptophyta; class Magnoliopsida; order Escalloniales; family Escalloniaceae; genus Escallonia; species Escallonia herrerae. The sequence continues at coordinate 90,271 of JAVXUP010002139.1, read as the reverse complement.
TGGTGGGGGATGCGATAGTGGTGGCATTAGTGGTACAGTGATAGTAGTGGCAGCGACAGTGGTAGTTGTGGCACTACTGGCGGTGTTGGCTATGATGGTGGTGGTGGTTGTAGTGGTGGCGATGACGGTAGTGTTAGCAGTGGTTGTGGAAGCAACGACAGTGGTATGGTAGCGGCGTGGTGGTGGTAGTGGTGGTGGCAATGACGATGGTGGTAACGGCAGTAGTGGTGGCGATAGTGTCAGCAGTGGTTGTGGCGGCAACGACAGTGGTAATGGTGGCGGCGTGGTGGTGGCAACGATGGTGGTGGTGGCGACAGTAGTGGTGGTGGTGGTGGCAGTAGTGGTACTGGTGATGGTGATAGTAATGATGCCGGTGGTGATAGTAAAAGTGGTGTGACGGTAGCAGAAATGAAAATCATGGTGGTTGGTTTTGGAGAGATTAAAAGAAAAGATAAGATAAATACATAATTACTTTTAATTCAAGTAAATCGAAATTTTATAAAATCCGACCATTTTTCATCAGATTTCACACTATAAAAACAAATCCAGTCAAATTCCATAAAATTCAATTTCAATTCTTTTTTTTAATATTCTAAACAATAAAATTTAAAATTTTGAAATAAAATTTCATTAATTCCATAGATTCCAAAAATACTCCCATACTTATTAAAAAAAAAAACTGATTCTACATATGTGTGTGTTGCAGAACACCAAACAGAGAGGGAACTGTGACCTAAATACCCAAACCACCCCCCCCCCCCCCCCGCCCCTCCCCCCCTCGGCGACTCCAGCTCGCGGTGCTCCTCCTCCAAGGTAAGAGTCTGTCTCGTAAACTTCTTTTACTTGTATATGCCTGTAATCTGTACGCGGATAGACCTTGAGGTGTTGAATTGGGGATAATCTAAGGCTTGGCTAGTATCATCACATTCACGTTGCATTGCCAACTCTTCATAGCAATTGCTACAGTGCTGTTGCTTTCCTAAATGTAGCGAGCAAAACGTTTGAAAGTAATCCTGGCAAAACATGACACAGAATTGTATTGCAATCTTGCTGCTAATAACACCGCTATGGTGCATTATAATGTCATCAAGAGTGAAATAAAAGCACCCAATGTACAAGATTAAGGGAAAAAAAAAGGTGAAGAAAGAGAGGTATAGGGGCATAACCTGAGGGTCCGTTGCGTTATTCAGACGTGATACATTTGACGGTTAGGGTTATAAGTGTCGTTTACAAGTCAAGTTAGGGTAAGAACAATGAGTGAAGTCGATATTTTTATGTAATGATTCTATCCTAGGAATTTGCAGAAAGTGAGATGGAGGAAATTCAATGGAGCGGAGGGAGTATTTTCGACCAATCTGTTATGTCCCCTCTTTTGCCTGTTCCTTAAAATTTTTGCTACGATTGGCAATACTAACTGTACTAGTAAGGAGGCTGGGGTAAAATGAGTTCCATCACGTGGGAATTTAAGGGACTTGCAGGTCTGTACTCTCCAAAGCTTGAGTAACGGATGTATCACCTGACTGAAGGTGGTAAAGGTAACATGCGCTCAGATGATGAAGACCAGATCGTGGTTGTGAACAAGAGGTATATAACAGGAATTTCTGTTTTGGGGATTGGGGTGGGGGGTTGGGGGGGGGGGGGGGGTGAGGCTTGAGGTTTGGAGAGCTGCAATAGGCTAAAGCTATTAGGATTAGAGATGAATTGACTATTTCTATTTTGGGTGGGGGTCAAGTTATGAAGGGGCCACGAATAAATTCCATAGAAGTTAGCACCCCACATCAGCTGTGCTTATGATAGACTTACAAGTGCTCATTCTGCAACTTAGGATGAGGTTCTGGAACCTTAGCCAGCTTCTACTTGAACCTTTGGGAGAGTTTAAAGAGAGCATCCTGAATGCAGTTGTGGAGGTGCTAGATCAGGCATTGTAGAATGGGTTTTATTTTGATTGGAAAATAGTCGTTTCATCTATTCAAGATCATCAAGCAAAAAGGAGCATCTGGGACCTTTTCGCTATCTCCTCGATCAGGTTTAAGTCAAGTGCAGTGCTTGGAATCCTAAGCCGTTTTCCGTTGCTAAAGACCTTTTTTTCTTGTAGTGCTTTTCCATCTTTTTGTAAATCTTAATTGGCGAAAGAATCTGAATATTTTGCTGCAGAAATTTCCATCAATAAATGCCTTTCCTCTTTACTTTTCATTCACACACACAGTGTGTTTCCAATTGCTAGTTTTCGCTTGAAGAAAGGCCTTAAGAAAAAGTTGATTGGGCTGGGCCACAACAACTTCCTGTTACCTTAGCAATTGGACTAGGCTTCACCTCTGACTAAATTTTACTTTGGAGGAATTAAATCTGAGTTACCTGCAGCCATAAGTTTCTTTTTGGATACTTTCTCCCTCTTGCATTGAAGGTACAGACTTATAGGAACATTTTTCTCTGTACAGAATTTGATTAAACATGGAGTATGTTAATCCTGAAGGTATCCGCGAAGATGGACGCCGTCCTCTGGAGGTCTCCCTTTCTTTTTTCCTTTCCTAAGTGTTGATTTCATTTTTTCTCTCATAAACTTACTATCTCCAGTGCATACGTTTCTATTTTCAGATGAGACATCTTCATGCAGAAATTGGAACGGTTGCTCGGGCTGATGGGTACTTAATTGACTATAATTTGCACAACAATTACTCAAACACACGCTGACACATGCTGTTTAAATTGTTATGCTCTTTTCTATGCAGTTCTGCAGTGTTTGAGATGGGTAACACCAAAGTTATTGCTGCTGTGTATGGTCCTAGAGAGGTATCCTTTAATATCCTCTTACATGTTCTCTAGTTGTACCTCCCAATTTTTTGTGGGTGTGTAATGTAAACACAAGCAAGATTCCTGTATGGCAATGACCACTACTTTCATACTACGGATAGATTGTGAGAGAAAGTTTTTCAAATTTGGGCCCAGATTGTAGTTTTTCAAATTGAGTACTGTATAATGTACCTAGACCGTCAACTCATTGAGATATTCATTTATAGGTTACATAAGAAGTTTTCTTTGTAAATGTTGTAAGAACTGGTCTCTCTTTTCCCACTTCTTTATTCTGATATCAGAATGGTTAGATTAGTATAATCTTTATTACTTTGTGTTCTATAAAAGTTAGTTTCTTTCATTTGATTGTGAGATATGCTCAACGTATACTCACTATTAGGGCATGGAGCTCATATTACCTGTGGAAACTTATACACGGTACTTAAATGGCTGAATCATAACGTTCTGTTATCACACGGTTTGGGGAGGGTTAAATGTAAATGTAAATCAAAAGTTTTTAGGGTTAGTCATTTCCAGATATATATTTAGTTGGTAAGTGTGCCTTTCACGTGCTTTATGCTCTCTCTCACGAGAGTTTTTGAGATAATATTCAGCTTATACAGAGTGTACGATAAAATTGATTAAGAAGCGTTGTTGAAACAGTAAGGTTTTTTTTCATTTTCAGCTTGAAGCCACAGGTTGGGGAGGTTGAAACTGCCTCTACACAAAAGCAGAATAAGGTTGACTACATCTAACGTTCCCCAGAAACCGGCAATGGGGGGAGGAGCCTCAAGCACTGAGCCGCTTCCCCCCCCCTAAACGCATCATAAGGAATACCCTGGCATTTGCTATTGACATGCTCTGCTGCATTTGTCTACAAAAATACCCTGAAAGCAGATTATAAACATGTTTATACACAATATTGAGTTGTGTAACTAGAAATTCCCTGCATATGAAATGAATAACCGAAAAGAGGAGGCTCTTAATATATCTCGCTTGATTTGATTTCCAGGTGCAAAATAGGAGCCAACAACTTAATGATCAAGCCCTGGTAACGATCTTTAATTCATTTCCCTAGATGTTCATATATAACTTTTTGTCCGGCTGTGATGGTCCTGTCTTCCCTTTTAGGTAAGGTGTGAATATACCATGCCTAATTTCAGTACAGGAGATCGCATGAGAAAACCGAAGGGCGACAGGTTCCCCTTTTACTTCTATCTTTATCAGTTCCTTTTCCCCCTATATTTGTTGACTTGCTTGGTGTTCATGATATGAACCTTGGTCAGTCATGGCCTTCAGTTTAAATCAGAAGTTTAGGATGCGCCTGCTTTACTCTTCAGATTTGTGGCACTTCATCGTTTTTTTAATGCGAACTTTCTAGAATATACTAGGAAACTTATATGCAAGTTAACATTCTTCTTTTAAAGTGCGGAGACATCGATGAAGAACATTAACATCATTTGATGTAAACCACGATGGGCCCAATAGGAATGGATGAGAATTTAACCATTGAGAACTGCAAATGAAGCTTCTGGATAATGGACTTTAGTAAACAATTTGATGTTCAAGTTAGAAGTATGACTGATCAGAAGAGGCAACTATATGAGATGTCCTCATCAAGATCTTGATAGTTTGAATCATAAGAAACTATATAGCACCATAAATTGGGTTATTAACAAGTTTCTGACTCGGAAAAGAACAAAATTGCATTTTAAGCTAAGAAGCACGGACTCGGGTGCGGATACGACACGGGTGCGGATACGCGGATATGACATTTTTAAAAGTTTTAGGATACGGGTGCGGCGGGGATACGGCATATTTTATCAATATTTTTTTAATTATATATACTTAGTATTTAATTTTTAAACAATTTAAATCTTAATAATCATAATATATGTGTTTGATATATGTGAAAAGATATTAATATTCCAACCAAAGTAGTGAGTTTTTAAGTTTAATGGGTTCTTTTGTAAATTTTAAAGCTTTCGACCAAATTAGTTAAGTTTAATGGGTTGTTCTATAAATATTAAAATTTTAAAACTGAACATAATAAAGCTTTTATGTGGTATCACTTCTATTTCTATGAAATAGTGGGGTTGGTTTATATAATAACTTAACATTGGGGTCCTTACATAATATAACAAAACTAATGTCCTTAAATAATATGTAAATAATATAACATAACAAGTCAAAAGTCAAAAGTCAGAAGAAGAGAAGAAGACACATCGACGCAATACACCGACTCTCTAGAAGCAGGCGCACGGCGCTCGCCGCAGTGGGTCGCCGGGACCCGGCACACGGGGACGCCGCAGTGGGTCGCCAGTAAGTCCCCTCCTCCTTCCTCTTCTTCTTCTTCTTCTTCCTTCTTCTTCTCTCCAGTGTCTTCTCTCAGATTTCCGGTAGCCGCCGGAGTTCCCGATGGTCGCCAGTGGTGACAGATCAGAGCCGATACACACCCGATCTGCACCCGGGATTTAAGAAACTAAAAAAATTAAAAAAATGGTGGACACGCACCGGTGCCGCACCCGCACCCGACGCGTATCCGGTGCCAGTGCTTCACCCTAAGTGCCACACCGGTGCTTCATAGATTTTAAGCCATTGACGATTGAAAGAAAATTATGCTGAATGCTAGACGCATTAAGAAGCAGCCTGCACCCTGGACCCAACTCTAGTAAAAACTGCTAGAACCTTCAATTAAATGCTACTTTGGGCCTTGTTAGATTCGTTGCTAATTTGCAATCCCCTCTCCTTCACGCATTACATCCTTTGTCGCTTCTTTCTAAGAAGGGAGTGAGCAACTAGTGCATCTTAGCGGACATGTCACATAAATGAAAATTGACTTTCTACTAGTGGATTACCTTACTGAATTCAAGGCATTGACGAGAAAGGTGATTTCTCTCCTATCGTTCTAGCATTTTAACTTCCACTTACTATTCTTCTTGTTGCGGCTGTCCACTTGGTGCTTATGGCACCAATTCCTCAGCCCTAACTTGCATACGTCTCGCTACTTGCAATTACGCACACCGCTCATGTCCTTGTGCTGGCGAAGCAACATTGTGAAAAGGTTTTAGGATTTTGTGCTTGTGAAATTGTACAATCTTCCTCGAGTACAAGCATTGGTTGAATATGTTCTTCTCCGTAAAGAGGAAACTGAATATTAAGGAAGCTCCATTAGGGTGTGCGTGTACTCGGGGGCCCATTGCAATCCTTGATTGAAGATTTTAGTGTTTAATATAGAAAAATATGGGATTGAATCTTTGCTTGCCTAATCCCTGGATCAGGAGATGATTTGATTATGTTTTCTAACTTCAATTTTCCCTTAGTCCTATAAAGGACCTCAAACACTATATGATACTCAGACTTTATGAACTATATTATCCAGTTGCTTTCTGCCTATTATTTCTTCGTCTTCCTATCCTTAGGATCCTAATTCTATCATTCCCCATTTATCTATTCCCTTTGATTATATAAAGCTTGCTACATTAGTTCTTCCCACCAATAATAATGTGAGAATACAAGTATGGATACACACGTTTCAATTTCATCTAATGCACAAGAAAATGTTGTAGCGTAGGGAAGGACTCACCCTAAGTAGAAAAATGGTGTACCAATTATGGCTCAAGCCAACTTCACATAATCTTCTTATGAGTTGTGGGCTTTTTGTCACGAGTACATCACATTTGTGGGATTAAACAGTAATATTAGAAAGGCTCAAGGAAATGAAAGGGTTGGTACTAGTCGGGTATTCTTTACGAGTGTATCACATTTGAGGGGTTCAGCATTGCTATCTGAGACCGAGGCACCTGGGAAAGGTGGTTGATACAAGTGTAGTGGGACGAGTTAGAGGGCAAGAATGATGTTATTTGTAGATAGGATTTGTTTGTTTGAAAAGGTGGCTAATGATACACTCCAATGTTTTAACAATCCTTATTAGCTTTTACCTCTTCCTAACTTAAAAAAGTGAAGACGTTTTCGGAGAGAGACGTTCATTAAAAATTGGTTAGATCAGACCCGTAACTTATGCTGTCAAGAAATGGGTGTTAACCCAATGGGGTCTGGACACATTTTTAGCATGAGCAAAAGGCACTACTTTTGGTATGCAGTTTTTTGGATTCGATGCTGTTGTGTTTTACGAGCGTTCTCTTATGATATGCAGGAGATCCACAGAGATCTCTCTTGTTATTCGCCAGACAATGGAAGCATGCATATTGACGCACCTAATGCCTCGTTCTCAGGTTCTATGACTTGATAAAGGGAACTTCACCTGCATGAGTGCGTATATCTTATAGTTTTCTCAAAGAGACCTTTTGTTTGTTCGTTGCAGATAGACATATTTGTCCAAGTTCTCAGTGCAGATGGAGGTATGGGAGTCTATTGCAGTTTGGAGATGGCTTCTATCGTCAATTAACCCTATCACCCCCCAACACCCCCCCCCCCCCCCCAAAAAAAAAAAAAAAGCCCCACGTTGAGTCAGTTTTTATCTTCTTGGATGGGAGGCCAGTTCACTAAATGCTACTTATCTTCAGGTACAAGATCAGCATGCATAAATGCTGCAACTTTGGCCCTTGCAGATGCGGGGATTCCAATGCGTGATCTTGTTACATCATGTAGTGCCGGATACCTTAACAGTACTCCACTACTCGGTAAGTCCATGGTCCAATTTCTTAATCAATATTATGACCCAAGTATCTTGTCCTTTCTGAAGTTTTTATGATTCCTCGTATTATAGTTGATTGTTTTTCTGATTCTTTTAACGACAGATTTAAGCTATTTTGAGGATAGTGCTGGAGGCCCAGATGTCACAGTAGGAATTCTACCAAAGTTGGACAAAGTGACTCTTCTCCAGGTTCTTTTTTGATTATCTGAGTTATTTACTCTTTGGGTCATTTTTATTTCATTTCTTCCATTAGGGAATGAAACAGTTTTTGTTCAGTAACCTGTAGGCTTTATCACTTTCGTATTTGATATTGACTAATTTGCTCTCCCCATTCCTCCTCTTTTTTTACTTCACCGGCGAAGACCATCTTATTATTGTGCCATATGATTTGGTTTACATTTGTCATTTCGTATAACCTATAGCTGCATGAATATATTTAATGGATACTAATTCTGACATTGATACTCGAGGACATCGTAGAATTTGATATCTACATGGAGTTATCATGTTGTCTAGCAAGCACAAATCTCGTTGTTCTCCCTTGTGCCTTTTCCCCTTCTTAGTCTTTGTTGATTCAAGTCCTTTTTCCAAGAAAGCATGGTTTTCTTGTTTGAGTCAGTCTCTTTTCCTTTGTAGGGTTCTTATATTTTAATTTTTTCAAGCCTGTACAACATGTAATATCATTTTCTTCTTTCGCTCAGATGGATGCTAGGTTACCAATTGATATTTTCGAAAATGTCGTTCAACTAGCAACTGAAGGCTGTAAGGCGGTGGCAAATTACATTCATGAAGTAAGAGTAATTTCTTGCTTCACATGTCTTTCACTGCAGTCTTGATATGTATCCATGGGGTTCATCGAATTGATGTTCGTTGGCTGATTGACAGGTATTACTAGAAAACACAAAGCAACTAGAATATCGCCGTGGTCTGTAGCTTATAGTCATGGTAAAGTACCTTCTGTTTCTTAATTTTTGATGAATCGATCAAGGACATGGGACTTTGGTCTTTTCTTCATCTGTTGAGTGTTAGAAAAGTTACTATTTTATATTTGCCAAACACAAATTTACTCACAACAAGAACCATGAATGTCCTATTGTTTTTAAGTTTGACGATTTAAGATAGACGTATCTCTTGATTAGATCAGCATATTTTCAAGGGAATTCCTCAAACTCTGTTATCGTATGATTGCTCCCTCAATTGTCAAGGCTACAGTGGGGAACTAAAGTTGTTTGTTTCGTAGGCTGCCTTATGTACCCAAAAATATAAGCCAGATATGGTTCACTAGTGAATTTTGACGTGGTATAATGGGTAATAACCGAATTTATCTTAGTAGCATGAAATTATAACCGAATTTATCTTGGTAGCATGAAATGAGTTATAAAGGGGCAAATACCCATTAGTTAAAACGAATTGGATCCAAAGTGGGCTAATAAGTACAGGTCCATCTAATTTAGTGGTTGCGACCACTGCCAAAATGAAATTTGTAGAGCAGACTTGAGGGAGGCAGCGTTTAGATGTTACCTAAATTTCTTGTCTAATCGGGATTGTTTCAAGTTCAACTGTTGGAAACCATTTTTTTCATGGATGGCAGTGGCTGTTTATAGAATTTGTTTGATTTCTCTTCTTTTGGACATTGAAATACATCTCAGAATTGAGTCTTGAAGTTTGTTACGAGGAAAGATTTGTGTTTTGCTTTTCTGGTACTGTTTGTCAGCTCGAAAAACTCTTTCCTACTTCTGGGGAGGCCTATATGTTTCTAGCTCAATCCCCTTCATTAAAAGGTTGATAGTAGAATGAAGCCGTTACCGTTAGGCCAATAGTTGCGCTGGTGGTTCTGACCCCAGCTGTAGAAGAAAGTTATGAATAAACCTTAGAAGAAAGATTGAAAATAAGCCAAATTGATCCTTAAAGCAGCTGAGCAAACTTTTGACCATATAAGAACACTCGAAGGCTGGGAATGAGATCAGTCACTTGGTAATTACCTGCTCTTACAGATTTTCGTTGCAGGTATACACTTTAGCCATAGAAGGTGCGTCTAGAAGAGCAGTTAAGCCTTGGTTATTATCAAACGATGATGATCACCGAAATTTTGCTGGCATATGGCATCTGCCGCCCGTCAGAAAGGACCATAAATCAACTGTGACGGGGCCTCAAGATGTATCTCCTGTTTGTTCTTTATCTGTAATTTGAGACAGATTTTGTACCCAGATAGTTACCATGCTTTATATACTTGCATCTAATGACAGTCCAAATTTCTGGTTTCTTGCTCGCTGACTCATAACTTTGCGGTTGCAAATACGAAAGGAAAATTTTGGTTGTTAATCAGGTTGTAAGAAGATATCTACAATCGCTCGTATAGTAATAATTAATTGTTGTTAAACGTTTTAATGGATTTTATTTAGTCACTAAAAAAGTGCAGTTAAAGATTATCGCTGAAAGTGTTATTAGAAAAGTTAGTAAAAACATTTAGCGATCATTAATAGTTGTTATATAAGAGATCGTCAGAAGATTCTTACAATTAGGGTAGCAGCAAAAGTTTCAATATGAGATCCTTCCAATGTGTTGATTTATAAAGTTAAGAGTATTGTTCGCTAATCATAACACGAATGATAATATGCATGTGGAGACAATAATGACAGTAAATTGTGGGCCGTTTGATAAAATTGAAATAGATAGGGGAAGTTGCGTGTATTTTCTGGGAAATTTTAGTTTCCCTAGAAATTATGGGTCATTTGGTGCGCCAACAAAGAATTTAGAAGAGGGAAAACTACAAGTAGAGATGTAGCCTTGAGAGAATCTTTTAGTTGCCCTGGGTGGAGCCCCTTAATTAGTGGTGTTGGTGAGATTTGCTCCGGTGCTACACTACTAATCGCTCCCAAAAATGAATTTATTAATTCTCCCCCAATTGGTTGGGCCGTGGGTGCGATGATTTACTTCATGGGTAAGGCCTCTGGTTCAAGTTCAGGAGGGCCCAGCTGCGTTAGGAAAAATAATAGAAGCAGCATCTGATTCCTTCACTCATGCTCCACTTGGCATGGAGTGATATAGCGCAGTGGGCCCGGCAGAGCTCCGCTCTTGCAATTGGGTCATTGCACTTATGGGTTAAATTCAACTAAAATTGAAGTGATGAAAATGTGCTGCTGTAGCACCAAAAATGAATTCGCATTGAACGATAAGTCAATCTAGTAACTCGCAGATTTTTCCTTTTTACTAGATTTGTACATGATCTTTATCACACTGTCAAAACCATGGTGGATGTCTTGGTGGTGGCAGTGCTGGAGCTGCAGTGGTCTTAGAGGTGGTGATGGCGGTTGCAATGGTTGGTGTAGCACGGTGGAGGTGCGATAGAATCAAAACTTAATTGAATTTTGGCAAAAGGAGAACCAACCACAAGATGGACATTACAGAAGAGCAGCCATGTTAAAAAACATTGGCTGTGCCGGTCCATTACAGGATGGTCCTTGGTCACAAAACTGAAGTTTTGCTAGTGCATTATTCCAATACTACCAGTACACCAAAGACTAACCCAAAAAAGAGATCCCTACTGTTGCAGTTTGTTCCGAACTCTATAAACACCTTCACTGGGGATCAAGGTACTCACTACAAAAACTTGAAGGCACAACTGCAAGCTGCACGCGACCTGTCCATTCCTCTCCCGGCTTCAAGGTGATAGGTTTCTCTATAGCTGCCCCGTCAACACAAAGCATTTGTTTGTACTCCTCATCCCCAAGATCTACCATCGATTTTGATTTCTTCTCCCAGGGATTCCACACCACTGCAGAAAGAAGCAAGCAAAGCAGTGAATGCCAAAGGTGATAAAAGAGATGTGGTTTTTCTCCCTGATCAATACTATGTGGTTATGTATTCTGAAAATTTTAGCACGAACTGACTAGCCATACAAATCAATGGCTATGGTTTACAATTTGGAAGTTAGTTTACAATCACACAAAAGGAATTCCTACATTCAGCTAAACAAACTCAGAGAGCGTGAAACGAGACCTAAATGGTCAAAGATTTCAAATTAGGGTTCCTTTTGTAATTCATCCAGAATGCATTCTCTCCCTTTTTCAGAAGAAGAGGGTTGGAACATTATATCGTAAAGCAAGCGTCTTCTCAAGCTCATGATCCCTCTAGACATTCTGTCAGAATATTTTCTTTTTCTAGATAATAATAGGTTACAAGTAACATTGCGAATAGCTCGAAATGTAATACATGATCAAATTAGGTACATCTTACCAACATCTGGTAACCCGTCCTTTCTTATTACATATGTCTGCTTTCTTTCGTGATCAAGCACTGCAATACTATTTGGAGTACCCAGATAAACTCGATCCACCTGAAAATAAAAAAGAAAACTTCTAAACTAGAGATTCATACAACTCAATAAAAGCAATTAGAATCATTAACCTTATATTAAAAAAGGGCACACAATGATTGGAAAAAAAAATTAGGGAATTAAGAAAGAGAAATAAAAGTTCATTATCCAACCCTATAAACCATGCTCCTTTTTCCCCAACATAAACAGTCACTAGTCAAATTAAAGCAGTTCTCAGAAAGCAATGACAACTGAAAGTCACACTCTTTAACACCTCTAATCTCAAACTTCTCCATTTTAGTAAAATAGTAAAATTGCAAAGGCGTATCGCCCTGAGTAGGGATGAGGAACTGTATCACTTTTCCTGAAGCCTTACAAACGAGTTCCAGATACAAACAAATAAATAGGTAATTTTACCTCCTAATTGTCATGGAAAAAAATGTGCTTCATTATTATGCAGAACACTAAATTGTATCTCAAAAATGAAACTCCCACGTGTTAAGCTAGAATGATGCATCAAAAGGTTTACCTCAGATTCAAAAGTTATAGCATCTCCTTGTTCGGTAAAGCGCTCTCTTTGGCCCAGATTATCTAGAAAGTCTAGTGTTTCCAGTCCTTCTATCCTCACTTCGCTGTAAATAATTTCATATTTGACAAGTTAGACCATTGACAGTAGAAAATAGAAAGAGTGGAACATAAGCCAAGTTCAGATCTTGAACAGGAAAATAAAAATGGTGTTATTGGCGACCCTCTTCTTTTGCTTCAAGTAATATAGAATCCTAGCAACTAATAGATTGTGTTATTAATGCTACAACTGCTAATATATATTTGTGAAGCACAAAATTTTCAAGTAGATTGACTGGTTCCAAGCATGACATGCTACATTTGATATTCAAGTTCCATCACCTTAGTTAAAATCTCTCCATGACATAGTTCAATGTGAATGAGACACACTTCTAGATATGCCTAAGCAACAATGTCCAAAAGCAGCAGCAAGTAGAACAAACGTCATTTATGTCACTGCATACCTTATATCAGATACAGACAAATATGTGTGGTAAGCAAAAGAGAAACTAAATGGCTTGCCATTTATGTTCCTAATGCGTGATATCATGGTCAGATTCCCATCCGCTGCAAGGGAGACCCTGAGACGAAACTCGAAGCTGACAAAGAAAAAGAAAAAGAAAATCCCATCAGTAAGACAACAATCATACAAGTACCAGTTGTGAACTATTTTCTCCTCAATTACGTCACCAAGACATGGAACTCTTATGAACCACACATGCAAGAAACTTAGACCCCCCCAACCCTTCCAGCCTCGAGTTTTAGAAAACGAAATGCATGCATTAGTTAAAGTTGCACCAACTGAGCACAATGGTTAAATAAGAAATCCTAAAGCAACCAATGTCAAACCTATGAGGCCAGCACTTCAGATCTTCTTCAGATGGTTTGAGTAGCAGGTCAATGAAGGATTTTCCATGGGAATCATTAGTGTGAAGAGGTGGAGGATCTTCATCAATGGTCCAAAGTTTGTTCCTCGCAAATCCATGTTGCTCAAGTGAACCACAGTTACCAAACTACAGAAGAGTCAAGACAAGAATCAATAAATTGCTCCGTATCTGCTATTCAATTATAGCACACATCAGGATGACTATAGTACCTGAGGAAAGCAGATAGGAATTCCTCCTCGCATTGCTTTTGGGGGCTTAAATATTGCCTACAATTTATAAAGACATGAGAAAGTATCAGTCTAGTATCTCTAGCAGTGCTCCTATTTGCAATTGTTATATACTACGTAGATAGACCATTGAGGGGTCAGTAGTACAGTTACTAACTAACAATTACTAACTAGCAAGACGAATCATCGAGGCTGGCGGGCACTTAGCCTCATGCTCTTGAGAGAGGAAAAGTCGAGCATGTAATTTCCATGAAATAGGCGTGCCAAAAAATCATCTTTTGGTGTATACTGAATGTGTAAATGGGAGGTCAACTGTTTTGGTGTTGCTTATAATGTACTAAAGAGGAGATTAAAAGATTATTATGCTAGTTGAAGAACATTTTGTCCCTTGCAGAAAGTTCCACCCTGCCCCTACATCTTGAGTTTATTAATAAGAGAACTAGTGAACTTTATAATAAGATGACCAATCAGTGGGTCCACAAAATTGCCTATTATTCAAAATATTGGCCTCCCTTAAGAAAAACAATCTCAGCCTCACCCTCTTGGGTTAAATAATACAACTACCTTAATTTTACAAACAAACTGCCCATGGTTTGCAGTTATTGGGATGTACTCGGTACCCTGGTGGCCTCCCTCGCCTATGGATGTGGTATGCTGGTGTCCACTACACATCAAACTTTTGGATGAACAAAAATGAAGAAACCACGAAGCATTTGCATATAGTGCCTCATTATTAATTGCGGTTGTTAATATGCAAGTTGGAAATTAAGTAATTTGTAATTATCAAGAATTGCTTAGTTCAAGAAAGGTCAGATATGTGGCATTAAATGAATTAGTGAGAAGATGAGAAGTAGTGCTCTAGAAGTCCCCAACGTTCACTCTAAATAGGGTGATGTAATACATCAAGTCACCTAGGATGGTCTAATTGAGGCCACCTATCGTGTTTCCACTCTCTTAACATATCTATATCTTTTACCATGATTTATCCGTTTATATTAGCATTAACAACATTTTAAGAATGCAACAGGTATTTATGCAACTGCACTAACTGCTAGTTATTTTAGAGCCAAAAGTAATAATTGATGTGGTCAAGCTATTAAGCTGCAGATGTATTTCAACTAAATGGTAATGTCCTTTGTAATGTCAAGTATATGTAAGGTTTAGTTCAATGCATATCCCTAGCTAGAGGGATAACACGTACAAAGTTCACCATCTAAAAAAAATCCCTGATTAAGCCAAGAAACCTACCATATCAGATGGTCTACGGTCAATATAACTTGGGCTTCAAGGTCTACGGTCAGTGTACCTCCCTGGCTCATGAATAATACTGATTTGGAGGATTTTAAGAAACCTAAAATATGCATGACTTCATGAACATAAACCAAGTACTTAAGAAGATTCTACGTAGACCATAGCTCAGCTTGCAATTATGGAAACGGTTTATGTAGTGGAGTCCATGTGATACAAGTTAACATTACTATACATCTTATGCGTAAGTTGTCGTTACATCTTATTGCACTGAAGTAGTTGTTCGATAGTAGTGCATTGATTGAAGCATAGTCAATGTGAACTTCCCGTGTTGTATCTCCACTACTTTTGTCCTGTATCTAAATTGATACCATCGTTAATGTATACTTTTGGGGTTTTCATCTATCGATATTTTAGACCTTGATTTCATATAGGTTATGTAAGGCAAAATATAGAAGCGGATTCGGAAGTCTCACCTTGCTACTTGTGAATAGGAGTTCTTCACCTCGATCATTCCGCCACGAAGTGACCTGTCCTCCGTGCAAGCTAACCTGAAAACATAGGGAAAAATTAATAAACAATCGAAAAACAGAGCCGGAAGGAACACGTAAAACAACACGAATTATCACGTTTACGTTACAAAATCTCCTAAAATTGGATCAAAACCATATGGAATTTCTCAATTCATCACTAGAATTGAATCAATCTAGAAAAACTAATGAGATGAAGGATCTACCTTTGCTGAAGCCCCTTGTGGATTTCGAAGCATGACCTGATCAATCCCATTCCAGTCCTTTGAGACAGCAATTGCAGCCCTAGTATCCCAAACTGCTGCAGAGTGTCCCATTTCACAAAGTACAACACCAAGCACAAAATTTTGATTGTACCCTCTACCCTCCTAAATTTAAAACCCTCTGTAGTAACTTCCAAGTCCTCTTATAGAAGTTATTTAACACGAGAAACACCGACACCAATCAATGTAAGTAGACAAATGGCACTATTTTTGGAACAGTTGATAATTTGAACTACTCTTAAAACCTTTCTTGTGAAAAACTCGTGATCTCGTGAAGGAAACTAACAAACTCCTACCCACCTATTCAACTTTCCCAATCTTACTTTTGCCCTCAAAGTTGTCCCTCAGATCCAAAAACCCTTTCAACTAAAACCTCCCTAATTGCATTAGTACCTCCGAAAACAAACCGATTCCGCCATTTCCTAGGCCTTTTCTAACGAGCCATGGAATGGTAACATGTGGCAACTGCACAGATATCTGCAACTCCTACCTAAATTTCACTATAAAATCCCCATATTCTGGTCATAATGTTAGCATCCAAGAAATGACAATGGGAAAAGGGTAATGAGAGAAAACTTCGATTACACCCTACAATTCCACGGAGAACTTGATAAGAACATTCCAGGCAAAAGAAGGAAACCCAACGCTTGAATTTAAATCCAAACCTCAACAGGAACCTGGTGCAGTGCAAACTATTCAATTTCAAGCAAAACCCACTTGGCTACAGCAAAAAACAGAGTGATAAGATGAATGAAGAGTTCAAATCCGAAATTTGAATGGGTTTGTACAGTGCATGCTGGGAAGAAGTGAGATGAGATGCATGTTACATTCTTACTTGAGGTAAAGTTGAAGTGTACACTCAATTGCCTAAGATTAATGCGAAATGGACAAGAAGATAAGCAGGCAAGAATGTGGGAACATGCAGGGCACAGAATTAAAAATGGAAAATGGTGACAAAAATGGGTCTTTTTATCTGTTGGAAAGGGGGTAGGACGTGGAGATACGCGAAGTGCATGAAGATGTACAAACGGTCAAGATTTGTAAAAGGATTTCAAGATTCAGACGATTCATCATTTGTTTAAATTCTCGAAGACAAAGACGTCCCAAGTGGGGGAGTGATTGAGAGGGAGAAATCGACCATGGCTGTCATCCACCGGTACGACACTTGGGACACGATCTGGACCATTTGATTATCGGAGATCATCAAGTGCTCCGCTAAAAAAAAACTTTTTGTCTTGACCTCCGATTGATTAGAAATTGATTTTTTTATGTCTTGACCACCTATCGATGAGAAATTGATGTTCTATTTCATCTGATTATTATCGGTGTAATGCACGTAAAGAACTTTTATATCGACGACACCTGAACGAGAGTACACGTTGATATACTTTCTTTAAATACGAATTAACTTTAACGCTGCTCTTCTAGAGTAAATAATCACATCATCTGAAATCGGTCAAACTTCCGTATTGATTTTTGCTCTGGCTAGGGCTTTTATTTTACAATTTCATGCTTTCACTGTAGAGTTAGTTTTGCCGTTTTATTTTTGCGTTAGCTCATGCATCCATTGGACATGACGAACTTAACAAGTCATTGTTAAGTTAGAAGTCTCTTGATTATTTAAGATCAATTTGGAATGAACACAAAAGAAAAGAGTAAAGCATGTATAATTAACACCTCGAATGTGAGGATATGTACACATCCTCAAACCAAACTCTAATCAGGTTTTAGAAGGTTACTATTATAATGGTAAAGCAGATCATCTAAAATCGATACACATAATCATCCAAATCTCAAGTGCTGAACTCTAAAATAATCCAAAACTTAATTACAATCTTCTCAATTTAACCATCTGAATCCTAAGTAAATAAAAATAAGCTAAACTACTAGTTCTTTTAAAAGAAATAGATAACGTCTACTAGTCTCAATTACAACATCAATTCTCACCGTTGAACTAACATCTCGTCATTTATGTTGCTCTTGGCCTGGAAAGGTGAGAAAATGAAAAGCAAAAACGTGAGCACGAATTATCGAGTAAAAGATCTTACACACAGGGTCAAAAAGGGCTACATATTTGAATTATCAAATAAAACCAATAAATAAAAATTTAGATAAATCAATTAAATTTCACAACTAAATGACAAAAGTGACTGAAAAAGGATTAAAACTAATCAGCCGAATATCAAACACATTTGATAATTCTTGTAAGCGTCACATGCACGATTGCTTACTATTAAGCATCATAAAATCGTGATTATACAATCTCGAATATCGTAATTGGTGCGTTACATATAAAATCACAATTTTCAAAAGTAATTTTTAAAAATACAAATATTACTCATAAAATAATTTAATAAATATAATAAATATGCATTCAAAATTCAAATATAATCATTTTAGACTCAAATAGGAGTAGATAAAATTATTAATTCAACAATATAGAGATCAGATCAATCAAAGATCAAACGAGTGGGAGAAACTTTGGATGAAAATTAAACACACAAAATTGAGATAATAAGATAAAGGTACGTGGCAAGGAAACACATGGCCAAAATCCGATGAATTGAGATGGTACTAATGATGTCAATATAGTACTACCTTTCATGATCAAAAGTGAAGAAATTGAGCTAAGCCTAAATTGGCAAAACATTTTCAATGGTATTTTCTTTCTTTACAATTAGGGGGGGGGGGGGGGGGGGTAATAGGGTAACCTGCTCTAGGAGTATAAGAGGGTTGGGGGGAGGGGATACAGTCTGGCTTAGTCGGTTGTGATTGTTTAGTTTGCTGCCCGGGTTTTTGGGTTGCCGTGTTTGGGGTGGCAATGTCAGTAAAATATCGTGAAATATCATGACCCATGCAAGGTTTACAACCTCCTATTTTTGCCCTGCGTTCCCTTTGGTTATTGAGTACACCTTCGATTTTCGTATGGCTACTATTTACTTCCTCATTGTAATCTTTGTGCTTTTATATTTTGTTGGTATCGGTTTTATTTCTTGTTGATTATAACCTGCAGGCCTTCACTTGTTACTTAAGTTAGACTGAAGTGTAGGATATGCTCTACTTCAGTTTAATTGTAATTAGTATACGGCCTATAGGTTCATTGTTAATTTTCTTATATACACTGTGCCACGAAAATGTCGTGACCTTTTCAGCCGTTTGACAAAATCTTGTAACCACTTCAAAGCTCTTTAATTTCAATGTTATTTTCATCTTTATCAAAAAAATAAAGATTTAGAATAGAAAAATAAATTGTTGCAGAGAGAGAGAGGAAAATTAAAAAAATAAAAATAAACCATCCTTTCTTTAAAAGTTCAAAAGACTGCAAAGAAAACTATGGGACAAAATAAGAGTCACGTAGATACACATGAAATATGAACGTGTAAAAAAAAAAAAAGAACGCCATAAAAACTCTTACCTTAAGGTAATGAATTTAGCATAAAATATCCTTCTTATATTAGATCGATCACAACCTTATACTAAAGTTTTTGGCCAGGGCTGGCCCGGCCCTTTTTTAGGTCCGGACTGGCCCTGACTCTTAGGGCTTGGGCCAAGGCCAGGCAGAATTTTTTGAGAAACAGGCCCGGGCCCGGCCCCGCCCTAAAACGGCCCGGGTTTGGCCCGGCCCTCTTTTGGCCCGAAAAATGGCCCCCTTTTGATCCTAAGGTTGGCCATATTTCTGGCCATTTTTTGGCCCTATACACAGGTCCTCTTTTGGCCTAGGATTATTGTATACACACATTATTATATATAAGTGTGCGTGTCCAACGATAATCGAATGAGTAATGATTTTGAACATGAATTATGATGATCGTTCTTCCTTGGTGCAATAATCAAATATATGTTTGACGTAAAATAAGAATTAGATTACAAAGATTACAATCGAACCATGAGAAATCATGAGTCTCCTTGAAGAGGCCTTGGCGGTCTTGGATGGGCAAAACTTATTTATCAATACATACTAAACCGACTAATTCCACCTTCTTACATATAAATTAGTCTTGGCACCATGCGTAAAAAAATAATTGTTAAAATAGATATAAAAAGTTAGTATTTATATTATTAAATAATCATAACAAAATAGATAGTAAAATAATAATATTATTTTGAATAACAAGTAAAAAAATTTGGGCACGGCCCTAAATGTTGGGCCTAGGGCCTGAGCTTGGAATGGGCCCAGATATCCCCCCATTCTGGCCTGGCCCGGCCCATTTGGCAGCCCTCTGGCCCGGCCCAGGCCCGTTTTGCTGCAGGCTCAATGGGCTTGGGCTGGGCCGACCCAAGCCCGGCCCATTTGACACCTCTACCTTATACTTAAAAATCTAAAACAATAAACTAGCTCTTTTTTCTTTTCTCTTTGTCTCTCCAAAAAATAAAATAAAATGGAGACTCTTATGTTTTCTCATTTCTATATAGTTTGTTAATATAATTATAATATGGTTTGAAGTTATAATCTCTAAATGCCAAATCTAGTCACATTAGCCTATGAACAACATCAAATACCAATTTCGTCACTATAATGACTTCCAAACAAATTCCATAAGGCTCGTCAGTTAATTCAAAGTCACAAACTTTTGTAATCAATACTTACACAAGTAGCCCAATAAAAAAAAGCTGGAGCATCACATTCTTTCTCTTAAAATAATTCTAATAGAACTCAATGCTCCTTGTTGGCAGATCAGAGGTTGGTCGCATCCATCTACTCTCTCGTGTATTCGACGCGTGCGCTAGTTGATGTGTCAGAACTACAAGGAAATAAAGCTACACCTATATTAACAACTGTTGTTTTTGGTATAGTGGTAAGCGTTTATTCCTAACACTCCTTAATCATCAAAAATGGCTTCTTTCCTTCAACACGAGTCATTACATTGCTCTCACCTTAACTGAAATTTCATCTTTGAAATATTTATGACTTAACTATTATATGGAGTATACTGAATTAAACTACTTCACTCAAAACTCAATGCAAATAAGCAAATAAAATCTATCTACAATCCATCACGATTTCACCGCGCTACTTTAGTAATATAATACATCATACTTTATGCACAATCAACTCTATATTAACATGCTTAATTTCAAGTTTAAAGTGTACTAAAATACTAAGTAATTTCTGCATCGCATATGACTTGTAGTCTATGGGATCCGAACCTTGGGTTCTGATTTTGTTTCTAATCACCTCCTTAAGCTTATACTAGCATCTTGGCGATCCAAATCTACACCAATACAAAGTTACAAATGGAGTCATATTAATACTCGTTTAATGATATTTTGCTGACAACCGAAGCTAACTAACAACTGAAGTTGTAAGTTATTGACACGATTTCTGCCAAATGCATTAATTGCACCATTAACTTTTCAATTATGATAACCAAGTCGCCAACATCTAGAGTCATATTTTCTAGCCCACAAGCATGCATCGCAACAAAAACCATCATTGAAAGAAACTTTTAGTTAAAGATAAATGCAAAAAAAATTGAGAGACCGACCAAAAAGGCATGTGGCAAGGAAACAAACGCCCAAATTTTGGTGAATGGAGTTGGTAGTAGTAATGAGAAGTGAAAAAATTGAGCTAGCCATAATTGGCAAAACATTTTGAATAATCTTTTCTTTCTCACAATCACAAGGGCTGAGAGCCTTGGCGGCACAAACTTTAGAATTGAAAAATAAATAAGGCACAACTAACAGAAAAGAATTGGAGTCATGGATATACATGAAATATGCGTGTAACACACAGCAAAGAGCGCCTAAAAACTCTTACCTTAAAGCCGCGAATTTAGAATGAAAAATATCCTCCTTATCTTAGATTGATCAGAAACTTAAATTATGCTTCAAAATCCAACAAAATAAACTAGCCTTTTCTCTTTTTGTTCCCCTCTGTCCAAAAAACATATCTTCCTCATTCTTAAATGGTTTGTATTTAATTATAATGGGACTTGAAGACTTAATTACTAGTGTGATTATCATATAACTTAATATCTTCATTACTCATCATATAATTACAAGTCTAACGTAAAGTCATACCTAAAGTCAAAATCTCTTATTTTAGTGTCTAATTTGAGGTGTTACTGCATGGGTTAAGCAGGCAAGGTGGTGGCAGCATGTAAGGAAAACAACATGAACATGTATCATGAGAATGACAAGCATTCTTGACTTGTATGGTTGCCCTCCAATTTTATTTATTTATTTTTAAAATTATCAAAACTGTAATTATAAATTAGCCCTTTTCTCTTTTTCTTCTCCTCCATCCGAAAACATATCTTTCTCATTCTTAAATGGTTTGTTAATGTAATTATAATGCGACTTGAAGTCTTAATTGCTAGTATGATTATCATATAACTTAATATCTTCATTACTTGTATAATTATAAGTCTAACGTAAAGTCAAAATCTCTTATTTTAGTGTCTAATTTGAGGTGTTGTTGCATGGGTTAAGCAGGCAAGGTTGTGGCAGCATGCAAGGAGAACAACAAGAGCATGTATCATGAGAATGACAAACATTCTTGACTTGTGTAATTGTCCTCAATTTTTATTTTTATTTTTTGAAATAGTTAGGCTTACAATTTATATGATCAGTCGGTATGAGAATTCGAACTCGTGACCTCAGGGTCATGTCTCGATATTCTTTACAACTCCACCACCTCTTGGGGTTGAAGCTAATAGGCTGAGGGGTGTGAAACTTCGGAGAGTTTGGGTCCATTCTTAAAACACGAGCTTCGGTTTTTTAGTCATGTTGCCTTGGGTAAGATCCTACAGTAGAGCTGGTCTGTTCACTTCGTTCCTAGATAGATCTTTTCCCACATCTCTTTTTTTTTTTTTTTGAAAAGGGATAAGAATCCTACCATAAATAGAAAAGTCAGAGTAGGAGCCCCTGCGGGCGAAATCAATATACAACAAAAGGCGAAGACCGCCAACAAACGAGAAAGCTACCTATACAAGACACCTATACACTGCCCACACCTGGGGATTCCCCCGTCTAGCATACAGAACTATGGAGGCCGGATAAGTGACACCTCTGCGTAAGGTCGCAAAATAGCTTGATTCGAGGCTGTAGTCCAGTTGGTAGAGATCGGCAGGCAACACCGGGCGGCAAAACAAGCTAGTTTTCGAGCATAGGCCAAAAGCACTTTACTTCCCCTGCTAATAGAACCCCATTGTACACCCTCCAACCTGTAAAGCAAATCAAAAAGGGCGGGGGAGCTTGTTGTGGAGAGTTCAGCCCTCCCTGACAACTGAGCCATCAAGATAAATCATTAATAACCAAGTGGATGTCTAAAAGGGCTGCACTTTATTTCCCACATCTCTCTTTGAGTGTGCATATGTACTCGGTAGAGTTTAGTTTTGAAAAGGTAGAGTCCTTTTCAAAACTAAACTCTCGCCAGTGGTGATTGCTATTTGTCGCTAAAAATTCTGAAATTTGTTGCAATAAAGATTATCGCTAGCATGTTACGACGACACAATAATTTTTTGTGTAAATATTCTTTGATCTTTTGTAAGTCTATGCACGTGCATTGCGTCCGCTACTACTACGTGAACGTCACTGCACCATATCAGCCCTAAAATTCAAACCCGCTCTTCACTCATGCCCTCATGCTATAGACCTGCTCCGCGCTGCATACGAGTTTGCCCAAACACAACCCTATATGTGTATATGGATGTGTGAATTTGTCGTTCCCACCTCGCTTTTTTCTTTGAAGTTGATAAAAATATATCCATTAAAGGAACCAGAATGAGAATAAGCATATTACTAAATAAAATTGCTCAAAACCAAGTTTTAAAATACAAATTCGAAATATAAAAACATTGAAATTAAGCCGAATTACGAAACAGTACACAACATTTTGCGTCATATGAGAAAAGACAACCAAAGAAAAGCTAATATGGTTATGGAGTAAATAGTAATGAAACAATAATTTGGCAATTACCAAAAATGACAAAATCATTTTAGGAATAGTCAAAGGTGATAGTTACGAGTTGATATAAAAATAACCCCCTCGAAGGGATATGATCGGTTGGAGCCCAGCTCAAAGGGGTCAAATTGCCATTCTTATCTACACAAATTAACGCAACAACGAGAAATAAAAAAAGAAAAAGAAAAACAAACTCGCGTCACAAGACTTTACTATGAAATTCACCGATATGCATAATTTCCTTGAACTTAACTAGTCAGAAATTCAAAATCCTAACTCTTTGCCCTGTTGTCGTCTCAATCTCTCATGCGACTCACTCGGCAAAAAGGACAATACAATGAGAGAATCCTAATACCTTTCTCGGCCTTTTTGGCTAAGATCAAGTGTCATGAGAGAATCCTAGAACCTAAAACTGAAATCAGCATACGGTAATTGTTGTTTACGATGTTATAACCTTTTAATGAAAGCCTTACAAGTATGGAGTCAAGATTGGGCTTGGAATTATCTGGTAATGAAAGCCTTACAAGCACCAAGTTGCAATTTGGGCTTAGAATTATCGTCTAGCAGGCTCGGCCCCTACTTAGTACTTACCACTACGTTGCTAGAGAAAGGCAATCGTCACTTTAGATATATATATATATATATATATATACACACACAATAGAAGCTAAGTTCAAAGAGGAAGAAAATATCAAGAAATGGTAAACCGATTACGTCTATTTTCTGATGCTCATCACTTATTTATAAATTCGTACTTTACAAGATATTATCTGCTAATGGCTTTGATGTTAGGATGACAAAAGCAGCACAAAACAAAACAATTAACTAATCTATATTCTTAAAGCATCATTCAATGAAGCAAAAGCGATGTCGTTGAGAGACATTATGTACATACAGATGCACATCTCTAAGGTATGCAAGTTGATATTCATTTTTTTTTTCCTTTTAGAATGATTAGAAATATATACCATTACAAAATAAACGAGGCTAAATCTAGCCTCAAGAATTGCAGAGCAATACAAAACTAAAAACGGATGACAACCCATCCGATAAATAACACCAAATAATGTAAGGAACAACAAATAAAAAGCAGACATATCAAACAAAGGAAAAGAAAATGAAGAGAACATTTAAATCACTTCCAGTTTTAGATTTCTGTTTCAAAAAAATTTTAATTTTAATTTCAATTTAGTTTTTATTTTTTAAAAAATAAATGGTAGTTTGATTACCAATTTTTATTTTGAAAATTTTCTTTTGGGTGTTTGATTACTCAGTTTTTATTTTGAATTTTTTCTTTAGTAGTGGTTGCGGTGGCGGTGGTTGTGGTGGCGGATATGGTTGTGGCGGCGGCTGTGGCAGTGCCGAGTGAGCAAGGTTCGGAGGTCAAACCGCAAACCGAACCGTTATCTCTCGATTTAAAAAATTGTGAACCGAACCAAACCAAATACTATCGGTTTTGACGGTTCGGTGTCGGTTCAAATGGTTCGGTTTAGTCAGTTTGAATGGGTTTGGGCCGCCCACTTAAAGACTTTGTTCCTTTGCAAACTACTATTAGATCTAACAACGATTAAAAATTGAAATTATATGTTTTCTAAATTACATATAATCTTGTTACATTTGATACATAAGTGCTCTTTGATGTATAAGAAAGCATGAGTAAATATAGAATAGTTATTGGTAACAAAAATTTTGTGTTATAAGTATTCTAATTATTTTATTTTCTTTTAACTTTCAAGATTTGAATATATGGATTTGCTTACTATCATATATATATATATATATATATATATATATATATATATGTGTGTGTGTGTGTGTGTGTGTGTGTGTGTGTGTGTGTGTGTGTGAAATTGTCAACGAATGTTACTAAATGTAAAGTAACATATCATAGGTCGGTTCGGTTCAGTTTGAAATCGGTTTAAAAAATGTGAACCGTAAACCAAAACAAATTAAGGTAAGTTTGAGAAATGTGAAACCAAATCATTAAGATCTTTAGACGGTTCAAATTGAATTGGTTCGGTTTGGACGGCTTAAGCAATTCGGATCGGTCTGAATAGTTCGGTGCTCACCTCTAGACAGTGGGGCTGGGGGAGTGGTGGTATCAAAAAAAAAAAAATCAAACTGAAAACCCAAAACTCTAAAATTAGAATTTTAAAAAACAGCCTTATTTTAAAAACTAATTTTTAAAACTCAAGAAAAAAAATGAAAACTGTAAACGTATTTTTTTTCTCCAGTTTATAAAATTAAAAAAAATAAAAATTTAACAATTTTCAAACGGTACCCTAATTTATTTTCTTTTCTTTTTTTATTTTGATCTTTATCTTCTTATTTTTCCTTTTTCAGAAAAGAACCAGAAGAAGCGAACTGATAATAATACCTTAATAAAAACAACTTAATCTAGTGACCAGATACCTGCCCTCACGTCAGACCATTCTGCAACAATACAATACAGGACACCTGTTCACGCCAAACCTGAGGCCCGTCCCACGGCACGAAGGCCGAGACCACACTAAACGACAATCCACGTCACCATCAATTGAGAAATCCCAACCACTGTCACCGTCAACCACCACCGGAAATCCATAGCAGCCGCAGGAACCAGCCTAGAAAAACAACTAAAACGAAAACCCATACCAGAGCTCCGCCACGCAAATTAACACCCTACCCAACCCCACCCCAGATTCCCTACCAACTGGACCCAAGAGAATCCGTTCTCCAGCCGACTCGACTTCCGACAGCATAAATCAGCCATCGACACCAAAACGCAATCATCCAACCTTTCTATAAAGGAAGAGGGGGATCCACTAGAGGGGAGGGGGAGGACAACCCTAGCAGGAAAAACCCTTCCTATCAGACTCACCTTCGATATCCGACCCATGGCATCACCACGCCAACCGGTAGCAATTTCCAGGAACAAATCTAGCCCATCTGCACATACCACGTTCCTGAGCCCGTTGAGCAACCACCCACACCTCTGGTAAAGATCCGGCGTTACAAGACCAACTCCGAGTCATCACAGCAC
The DNA here is from genome assembly GCA_033070095.1 of Escallonia herrerae. Taxonomy (NCBI): domain Eukaryota; kingdom Viridiplantae; phylum Streptophyta; class Magnoliopsida; order Escalloniales; family Escalloniaceae; genus Escallonia; species Escallonia herrerae. The sequence continues at coordinate 63,862 of JAVXUP010002139.1, read as the reverse complement.
CCTTCATCACCCGACTCCAATCACAAGGATTCTTGAACAAAACAAAAAACTACCCGAAATTGGAAGAAAAGGAAATCTAATCCTACGCTACCACGCCACCACTCATCAGAGGAAACGATGGTGGCGATCGAGGACGGAAGAAGGAGACGAGTGTGTTAGTTTACGCAGAGAAGGGTTTTTCCCCTCTTTTTTGGAGAGACACTGCTTTCAGGTATAACTCACTTCCCTTCGGTTAAAATTCAATTGTACGTGACAATATGTTCTTATACAAATAAATCACATTTTTCTTATGTTTGTTTACAGGATTACTTACGGTGAAATTGAAAATAAGATGCGACCTTACTATATGATGCATGCATGTGTACTTTGTCTAAGATCATTTGCATTGTACGAGAACAACATTTAATATGAGCCAAATACAAAAGACGGTCCCATAACGATGATTGATTGAAGTGTCAAAGAATACAAATAATTTGTGAGGATTAATGTGATAAATTCATAACCTTCATTAAGACGTTGATATGCGTCACACACTTCAACATTGACGTTATCAATTAAATGTAGAAGGAACAATTCATATACTACGAAAAAAATAGTTGGATGTAAAAATGAAAGTACAAGTTTCTTATAAAATTAATGAAATTTTTTTTAAAGTAATGAAAGCAAGACATCAATTATTGCATCAGCTGCAAAGAAATATTGTAAACCATAAAAGTTGTTGCAACCAAATAGCTTATACTAATAGATGATAACAAGACTCTAAAAAGTATTCAAAAGACGAACAATGTTAAAGACAAAAAATTTGGGCGATGATAAAAATTTCTCAATGAATTGGATAAAGACTAATGATTGTTATCATGGCTTTTACTCGGTGTTACTTGAAATAAATATATGTCATACTTTGGTATAATTGGTGTTACTTTGTAAAATGATAACATACGATGCGCTTACCACTGCACCAAAAGTAATTACTTTTGGTGCAGTCGTAAGCGCTTGATCCTAACACGATTGATTATATCATTTTTATCCTCTTTGTTGTGATTACTTATGTTTGTGTTTGATGAATTTTCTTCGTGACAAATGACAAAAGGGACACAGGAAACCTGAATGTTTCTGTGCTGTATATCAGGACTTATCTCCCCCCCTCCCCCTTCTTAAACAAATTTTGGTAACTATCCGAATTGTAGAAATTTTTCTCCAACTATTAATAGTTAGTCAATGAATCTAGTAACTTTTTTGCATATCTTCTAACTATAATTCTTAGCCGTATTTTTTAACGACACTCTTAATTCTTAGCTGATCTTCTAGCTACAATTCTTAGCCGTATTTTTTGCCGATCTTCTAGCTACAATTCTTAGCCGTATTTTGTAGCATCATTAAATATAGTCACTAATTTAACGACACTCTTAATTGTCACTGTATAAGCATAAGGATGAAGATTCTTTCAACCCACATAAAAGTCGAAATTCCCCCCACTCCTAAGAGCACGGCTTTTCTGAGCGCCCTGCTGGTATAGGTACTTTAGCAACCAGCGTTGATGCTTTGCCACTCATGCGGCACCTGCCTGGCTTTACAATGTCTTGCGAGTATTGATTTATATACAAGGTCGCATGCTTTCCCCGCCACTTTTTCGTCTCAAGAAGACAGGTACACAACTGCAAAATATGAAGCGGAAGCCCCCACGGATGACATAGATTAACATTCACAGTATTCTCTGCTGCACCCTTTACGCTAATTTCTGTTGTTACATCGGAGTGCAACTCCTACAGCCGTCTTTTGCTGCTTCAACTTAGAACCGGAGCTATGTTGAGTATCGGCAGTAGAAAAGCCTAGAGCACAGATTCATACCTAACCCGTCCGGTTGAAGATGAGAGAGCCGCCAGCTTGAGGCTGTTTACGTAGAAGACCAAGGGTTGGGTCTGAGTAGGCATGATTGGCTACTTGAATGCCTGTAGGTGTCATCCTCTGAATATGGCCACCATATTCGCTTCAAGTGTAATTTTGTCGCAGAGTGTGATTTAGTTAGAGGCATGTACCAAACCCAGGAGCCATTAATGCAGCAGACAGGATGCAGATAAGAAATCTGATGAAAGAAGGAACAGAAACAGAACTAGAATCCAATTAAGGAGCGAACTTAATTATCCCCTCAGCAGAGGCCCATGCAAGGGTTGCATAAACAACAGTTGCCACAAATTCCATAAGCCAGATATCGCACGCTCTCCCAAATATACATCAACTATCAGTGGCCATCTCAGCACTGAACTTAAAAAAACACACCAGCTCTGCCAAGAGAGGACTACATTACATTGGTAAGTAAAGATTAAACTTTAGTATTTTTTGTAAATCCTATATAGCTATTTCATTCCTCTGCTACTGTTAAAGTAGTAATTTTGGTCTTATAATTACGCCAAAACTACACGAGTAACTTTAAACTAAGATTAAATGAGGCTGCCGCACTCCAGGTCCTATCATCAACCAGCAGCCACAGCATCTGTGCGGGGGCTAGCGTCCAATAGTTGACGGAGCTTAGCATTAGACTTTGCGCTACGCTCATAAATTTCACCCTCTCGATCGTTTCTCTCACTGGAGAGAGAGTTGTTGACCCTGGAGAGTAAATTAGCTGTACTGAGAGGCAGAGCATGAATTTCATCAACCTTGCTTAAATTCACAGCTTCTGCTTGAGCTGGTTGTGCACTTTTCAGTTTCTCCTGCACGTGAACCCATTTTTATGAGCCTCAAGGTAGTAGGCGGGTGTGTTGTTTAATTAGGAAGGATGTGCATGTATTCGCGGGGCGGGGGAAGCATGCAAACAAGATCGTACCATTAAGGTAGCATTTTCAAGCTTCAGTTTCCTTGAATTCTCTGCCAGGCAACTTATTTCAGACTTCAGTGTCATATTTTCGGCAGTTAAGGATTCAACTTTAATCGCGAGTTCTTCAGCCTCAGCCTGGAAAGTAATACATTTCAATCAAAGATCCGCAACAGCATTAGTTACAGGTTTGTATAAATCTGAGGGCTTCACCCTTGCAAACTACCCAGCCTTCATAATATTTTTGTTTGTTTGCAAGAAAAATTTCGAGGTCAGGTCAATTTACCTGCTTCCTTAGTCTTGACCGCCTTGCAGATTCACGATTCGATTGCTTCCTCCTCTCGCGCTTAAGTTCACGCTCATTCTGCACGCATTTAGGATGGGTAAATTAACACATAAAGCTTCGACATAGCAAAGTCAAAATAACCTTAATTAATTTAAGCGTAGTCCTTAGAGCAGAATACCAAATCCAGGATATTAAGTTGAAATTATAAATGGATCATTATGTTCAAGAACTCCATTCTTCCCATTATTATTTTTATGCAAATAGTAATCTTTTGCTATATGACGCATATAATAGCAGGGGAAGTAATTGAAGAACAGAAGGTACATGTAGAGAATATACCTGTAACCAGGCTTCATTTGGTATAACTGCACAAGGGTGTAGAACACCCGCCATACTAGTCTTTGCATCCACACCGGGAGGACTTCCGGTCTGCAATCCTCCGGACATGCTAGGAGAAGGTACTGTTCCCTCCACCTTTCCAGCAACACTAGTGGGAGGAACATTAACGCCCATCACCTTCTCTAATGCTACATCTGTCTCCCCCACAGGAAGTGAACCACTCCGTGTCTCATTCTTGCATTCTTTGGCTGTTAGATACGAAGGTTAGGTAAATAGAGAAATCAACAGATGTCATGAAGTAATTAGTTTAACCCGCCAAGTTCTAATTATTTCTGACCTCATTTTGTTAATCTAAAATCACGTCGACCAATCAGATACCGATATTCGTAGTGCGGACAAATTTTGGTTCTCAGCTCTATAAAATAGCAAAAAGGAAAATTTGGATAACAAGGAGTACAATTCACCGTCACACAAAGAAAAGCTGGAACCAGATGTGCAGAAAAAGAGGTGCAGAGCACTAGTTCTATAAAGAAGCTACCCTTTAGGCAAAGGATACCTCAGTTTGATGACCCACAGCCGCGTATGGGAATGTAACAATTATACATGCAGGGCAAAATTTTCCTAACCTCCACCGAGGTTTCAACCAGTGTCACGTTCCCTTAACACCCACAGATAAAGAAAGTGCCGTTGGCCATGTCCTCTTCATAATTCAAACAAAGGACCAATGTCTTTGTCATTCAATTTTAACACGCAGAAATGTAACCATGCCCAGCAATATGAAACTTCTAAAACATGAAACTAAAAACAAAAGGAATCACCACCATCTTGAGGATGGAGATGATTCCAGATTGGTCTATGGAAATATCAACCCCACCTAATCCTACCACACCAAAAACTCCAATTCGCCATACTACCTTCTCTAATCTCGAAACCGACTACAGAACCATCATAGATGCAAGTAACAACTGAGCACAGCTCCAAGTTTCCACCATCATGCTCATCCACGCACCCCCATCCATCATTGACAGCTTTTAGTGGATTCGACGAGGGTAAGTGTACGGTTGTGCAGACCCAGGATGGTTGCTGTGCCACCCGATCCTCATTCCTTTGAAGCCGTGTCTAAACTGTTTTTTCCTGCAAAGTTCCTATGTTTTGGTGTACTTGATGTAGAATTCTGAACTTCCTTTCCACTGTTTGATGGCAATGATGGTGGTTTGCGGAAAGCGTTGGGATAGAATGGTGAATGCATAACAGGAAAATGAGAGATTCTCAATGCAGCAGAGGAAGTGATGGTCTTTGAGGCTTGAACTTTCTTGGTATGCTTTTGTTTTTTCTTTTAGGGGTGTGGTGGCGGGTGGGTTAGTTTGAATTCGGAGGTGATACTGGCAAGGGGTTCAGGTTATGACATGGAGATTTCTCTAGAGAGAGGATGGCTGTAGCTGTATTCACTGGTGCGCATTAAGGGGTGGTGGTTGCATGTCCATTGAGGATGGCTAAATACTCTTTTGCCGCATTGTATGACTATATGTTTCAAGTGCAGAACTTCATTATGAGTAAATTCGAGTACTAGGGCCCTACCTTGCAACTTCGGGCAGAAGAGGCTAAAACCAGTCAATTGCCCGAACTTCAGGAATGGTGCCCACAGGAAGTGGCAACAAGAACAGTGATATTGTCCCTTTCCCTCTGTTCTCTGGACAAGAGGGATGATGTTTGACATTGTGGATCTGCATATTGTTGCATGGTGGTCCACAGCAGAGGTGCATGATTTTCTGGAAGAAGGTAGGCTGCGAGTTCGCATATCAAAAGGGTGACAGCATTGTACGGCAGCATAAGGCATCTAAAAGTGGTAACGAGATTTATGGTAACGAGTTCAAATTGGTTATGTTTATCTCTCGTTATTAAATCAAAGCCTCTCTTCACAAATATCCATATGGAAAAGCACAGATATTCCGAGCCTCCGTTGTTCCATCTAAACAAGAAGGATTGAAACCTTGGTGGAGGTCCCTGCCTACTCTCAAAGAAGAGGAGTCAAAGTAAAAATTATATTCCCCACCATGAGAAGCACATTCTTTTTCTAGCATGGTAATAGACCACTTATAGTATTATCAATTTATATTCTAGGTCAAAGCACAGAATCCACAACATAGTGATCCAAAAGAACAGATGTCAATGAGTAAAAGGTGAACTGACTTTTACCAAAGTTGGGTGATCCCCCACAACTCGTCTTCCCACCATTTTGACCAGCCTGAAAAAGGATCAGAAACCCATTCAGTGCTATACATTTTTAAACAATAAAATATTAGGTCACCTTGGCTTCAGTAGTTAACGCATAAGCAAGTAATAATCCTCACCCCAGTAGTATTCCCATCACTTCCATCACTGGAACCTTCAGTCTCCTCACTGTTCACATGATCAGTAAGATGCTGAAGTTAATACATGAGGTATATTTAAGTGCCACTACAAAGGCAAGGATCTTGAGCAGTGGAGAAAGCAGCCTCCTGGTCTCTTTCCAAGTAACCAGAACCAGACTACTCCAAAGCATTGCCTGTTTAAGAAATTTGGTTCCAATAACGAACCTGTGAGAAACCTCATGATCCGCTTCACCCTCGCCACTTTCAGTACTGTTGTTCCCTAGAGACATTGCCAGCCCGTCAAACCCTTTCAACTTTTTCATTAAGCCTCGATCAGTATTTCCTGATGACTTAGCAGGCGAATCTATGCTCAAAGGAGGGGCCGCCTGCATCAGTATTAAGAAATTAGTTGTCTGATGCAATAAAGTTGGATATCCAGCTAAACACAACTCAACGTCTTCTCTCGGTGATGCACTTCTTAACGCTATAGTTCCATTTATATAACAGTATCAAAGACAAACAACTAGCAATGTCACTACGAAAACTTTGCTTACTTAATTAGGCAATGGTGCAGCTACACGACCACGGTGAACTTGAACCCAAGAGCTTGGAAAGCTACAATAGATCCAGTACTGACCTAATTTTCTAATTAGAAGACTCACAAGTAGCAATATATCTAAGACAAGTGCAAGAGAAAACTTACAAGAGGAACTCCAGGATGGGCATACACTCCTCCATGTGCATAGACCGCGTAAGGGGCACCATAAGGTGGTATCATAGGCTGTAGTTTAGATCGGAAATCATCCTTGTCAGGAATCGAATCATACATAATACAAGTCTAGGAGTTTATAAGGAACTCTACTGAACTTCAATTCAGACGATACCTGTGGTGGTCCCCACATATAAGGGTGAGGAGCATGACCGGACGTGACGGCCGAATTGAAATAGGGTGGTATGGCAACTCTCTGGCCATAATATGCCTGAAGATTAATAAAAACTACTTAAGTCACTATACATCGAATTCAGGATTAGCAGTATAAGCTTCTGATGTTAAAGAAATATGGTTTACTATATAATCACGAAATATATAAAAACAGGTGCATGACATAGAAAGAAGAACCTGCATGGTAGTCCAATCAGGATAGACGTGAATATTCGGCTGTTCCTGCCAACAGAAATGATTGACCAAAAAATCAGGACAATTCAAGAGTTAATGACAAATGGCCATAAGCAACATCCCCAAAAAATGTAAAAAACAAGAAAGAACAACTGTTTGTTAGAGTCCACAAGATATTGGCTTACTGTCTCAAACTAGAAGATAAATGAAGTTTCACACAGTCCAGCTTTATATTTGATTGAAGTTTATGAAACCCTAACCCCACCCCTCTTTTAGAAGTCATGCCAATACTTGGCCCCTTATGACATAATTTACTACTGCTGATGCACATATATCAATTCAGCTTACCGGTGCTGGTGAAGGTGGTTTCTCAGGCTTAGTAGATTTAGCTTCTTCACTGTTCCCCATGCCAAAGCACCAAACTTGATGCGGGAAAATGCTGTCAAAGCCTCCTATTCTCTTGTTAAACAGTCACTATGTCAGCTGCAAAGGGATAGCCTCTCAATTATGACAGCCAAAGAATTTGCCAAGGTGCATAAAGTGCATAGGAAACAAGGTCCAACTCTGGCCAGACTAAAACAAAGAACTAAAATAATGAAATTGTGCCTCCGTCATCTCCAAGCAGTCGTACATAAAACTGGTAATTGTTTCTGCAAATAGGGGCGGCCGCAGATCAAATAAATGACAGAACGGTCCACCTACTAAGGTCAGTAGAGAACATGACTTCAGTATTAGCCAATCTATCAAAGATCTTCTTAAAACTATCTAAACGAATTTTACGATTTGGTATATTATGAGAACTGACTTGAGTGGTATGCAGTTCTAAATGACCGAACACTGGGATTTGACTATTGGACGAAGGTCTGCTAAGGGGGCTTCATAATGAGGCGCGCTGCTATAAACTAGGGGTTTCTGCCAAACACTTTGGCACTAAGACTGCAGTTCAAGTGTTTCTCAAGTTTATTAGTATCACTCCATCAACTAATTTTGTTTTTGGCAGGACAAGGGGCTTCTCTGTGAGCCAATCAAGCTATTTAAGCCCCTCTGTATAAACAGCCTGTGCCTTCCAAGTCTCTGGGTGAGAGCAACGGCAAACCATGCAATTCAATTCTTGATTAGATGTATGTTTTTCTTTCTTAAATTAGGCTACTTTGAAACATGGATCTGTCAGCAGACCATTACCATCAAGAAAGAAATAACTTGTAAAGCTTTAGTCTTTCATTCTTCGAAAGGCCAAATATTGACTAATGATGACAATTCACTTACTATATCTCGTGGATCATATTCCACACACACCAAACTGTGACAAGATCCACTGGAATTACTTGAAGTGTCAAAAGAGATGCTAATTAGTTACTGATCCACTTAAAGAGAGAAGAATACTACAGGAGGAAGAAGACCCAGGAAAAAAAAAATCCCCCATACCCAGCCAGAAAGAAAGACAAAATAATTAAAGAAAAAAGGTGCCACAGGGGCAGTAATGTCCTTTGCCAATACCCACCTACTAAGTAGAAAACTACCAGACAAACCGCCAAGCACTGGCAATCCAGGATAACCAAAGACGTCAAATTACATGATTGTCCTCAGAAGCACAACAATAGCTACCTAATTAAAGAAACAATAAAGATGGGGCGCAGAGAGTGTGGGAGAGAAATATATTGCATATAGCTGTTGTTATTTATGAGTTTTGATTGATAATTCTATCTATATACTTCTAGTTCAAATACATACTTTCTCAACTTGATTAATAATCAAACCCAGATATCTAAATTCAGACCACAAAAGCAAATTCATGTTTGCCAAGATCAACACTCAAAATCGAATAAAAATCAAATCAAATTCTACGTACCTTCAGCTTCACTCCCAAAAACTCCTCTATATCTCTGCAACCAAACCGAAAGAGAAAAACAAGAAAAGCCCAAGAGGAAGAAAAAGAAAGTGAGCTCAGACAGAGACTCCAAATTTCTCCAATGGCAACTTGGCAAACTAAAAAAGGCCCATTTGATAAAGGTTCTTGAACACCTGCATTCTCACTCACTCTCTCTCTAGCTTTCTCTCTCTAAAAAAGGGGGAAAACCGAAAACTGGGGGAAAGGAAAGAAGTGGTGGCGTTTGCAAAATGGAAGTGAGAGAGAAGAGAGAAAGAGAGCGCCAAGGCAACATTCCACGTCACGTGTTCGTACATAGGCCAGTGTTGTACGTGCCTGTCGTATATACGGTGGTTGTTGAGCTGGCCCATCTGGTAGTCTGTGCTGGCCATTTTTATTTAATCAGTCGTCATCCCGACCGTACACGTGTTGGACTGCAACCTTATCTACGCGTCGTGGACTGGGCTTCTTGTAGGCCAACTAATACCACCCGTCATGTGGCTGACGTGGTCGTTCTACACAAGTGCGTTTATATTTTCTAATCTAAAGAAAATAAAATAAGATGACGAGCATGGAGGATCAATTACAATGCATAGGTGCTTTGGAATCCGAGGTGGGCCCACTGATCTTTGATATTTTTGCCTTTTTAAATTATTTATCCGCAAGTATTACAAAATTTCAGATTGTTAAGTTCCCACCGCAATTAAATTATCACGGACTAATATAACAGAAAGAATTATTAAGAGAAGCAAGGAGTTAATAATTTTCAAAATATTCAACAACCAGTTGGACTGTTACTCCTAGATCATTCAATATTTTCTGCATCAAACTACACATAAAAATAAAAAAAAATAATGATCTAAATGAATTTCCATATTCTGTTCTTTTCGTGTTTAATTTGTTACTCCCTAATATGAAAAGCACTTATATTTACTATGTTTTGTCATATTGATCACTTTTGTGGATCATTTGATCGGATACATTATTATACGATTTATTGGCGAGACAATAGCCTCATTGGTTTAAAAATTACTTTCACACTAAAACTTACCTTAATATTCAATAAACACGCTCTTGAAACAAAAGATCATAGTAAACTTTAGATTATCTAAATTATTTTACCTCACAGTTGCACTTCACATTTGGGGATAGTGAAAAGTCAAATCGTAATATGCAATCCCAGTTGAAACTTAAGAATGTTAGACTCTTCAGCTTTCCCCATTTTTGAATTTTGTATATCTTCGATAACAAGTCTAACCTCCTCTCGTCAATTTCCCTTTTTTTCTCTTCTTTTTTGGGTTGTTTTTTAGATTGCCAAAACTTTGACTGCTTTGTTTCCAAATTAAAAAGTAATGCCAAAAATGACTTCGAAAGCTTTTACTGGCTCTCATTTTCTATATGTTGTCGTTGTTATTATTATTATTATTATTATTATTATATTATATTATTATTGTTATACGGTCGTTACAGTGAAAAAGTCTTAAAGAAAGAATGATCATATAAAAAGTCAGGCTGTATAATTTAAGATCCGACACCAAAAATGAATTTTCAATCAGTAGGCCATATGCTTAAACACGATCGATAGCCACTAGTGATTGTCATTAAAAGTTAATGATTTGTCTTTAACTAATTGCCATTAAATGACTTTAAGGTTCAGACAATTAGTTGTAAAAAGTGATGATGATGGATTCAAATTTGTCAAGTGAAACTTAAGTTAAATGTGTTCCTTTTTTCACGAGGGTAGCTTTAGGTTTAGTATAAGTTATTTGCTAAGTGGTAATTATTTTCATTTAGGTTGTAGATAGATGCAAGACTCAATGTAAAATAACAATCATGAATTTCAATGAAATCCTTTTTTTTTTTTCGTTCTTCTAGTGAATTGAAATCCTTTTTTTTTTTTCCGTTCTTCTAGTGTAGCTTTTCTCTTCATGACAAAAGTCTTCATAAATTAGAGTTATAGCTTTCAATTTGTATTTGGGTGCACTTCTATATCTTTATTTTTTTATTTTTTAAATGTTTTGAAGAAGCCCCCATCAAGACATAGAAAAGAATTCACACATTGATTGAGAATTTTCCTACTAACGCAAACAAGATCAAGATATATTTGATAAGAATTCTGCAAATATATAAATAACACAACTCAATAGATGGGTTCCAACTGTCGCCATGGATCAAGGAAGGAGAAGTTTACATGTTGTATATAGCCAATGAATAGTAAGAATATACAAAACAAAAGGTAGAAATGACCTTCCAGTCATATAAACTTACAGTATAGTTCTAACACTGTGAATTTTATGTTATGTCTTCATTGCTTCAGAACTTTCACTGCAAAAAATAAATAAAAAAGACGTGTCAGTTATTAAACTTGTTTACGACTATTTTATCATTGAGAACTTACTATACATTACCTTTGAATGACTTTTTAGGAACAAAGGAGGGTGGTACACGAATAAATATTCCTAATACTTGATAACTTTATTAATCAGTAGCTGAAGGACCCGCAAAGTCTACAAAGACTTCTAATTGTGCACTAAGGGTACGAAGCGTCAATGGTAACCGAAGAAAGTGCAGGGGTAGCTGAAGTAATTTCACATGGCACACACGGCACCTTTTGCGCCGACGCGGAGAGCACTCCCGGCACCCAATTTGACTCGTCCCACCACGCCACATCGAATCCCCACCGTCCACTACCCACTGCTGAATCTGAACACTTTTTTGAGTCACGTCACCGAGCCCCACGTGTAAGCCCAGGGGCCGTCAAAGAAAGAAAATCATCTCTTTCAGATGCGATATTCAGGCTTTTAGCTAGAAAAAAAGGTGTTTTAGCCGAGAATATATATATATATATATATATATATATATATATATATATATATATATATATATATATATATATATATATATATATATAGGGAGCTGATCCATTGATAGCACTAGTAAAATAGGAGAAGTTGCTAGCGCGATCTGGCCGTCCATCCCAAAAGATGGACGGCCCAGATTTTTTTTTTGCGTTTTTTTAAGTACGTCCGCTATATTATGTAGCGGACAATTTTTTGCATTTTTTTGACAAAAATACCCTCCGAGTCCGTCCGCTATATAATGTAGCGGACAAGTTTTCAGACTTTTTTTTCTCTTTCTGTCATTAATGTTTTGACTTTTTTTTCTTTCTTTGTCTTTCCTTTCTCTCATCCGCTACATAATGTAGCGGACAATTTTCTCACAAAAATACCCTTCAACTCCATCCGCTACATTATGTAGCGGACAGAGGTTTTGACATAAATCTATCCGCTACATTATGTAGCGGACAGAGGCAGACCCTTTTTCTCTCCTGACATGTCTGCCTCTCATGTCCCCTCCTTTCTTCCTCTTCATCTCTCTCTCTCTCTCTCTCTCTCTCTCTCTCTCCTCTCCATCCTCCTTGCAGCAATGACAACAGCCCACAACACGGCCGAGCTCGACTCCGGCGTCGCCGCAGCAGAGGCGTTGGCCTCATCGCCGAGCTCCGACCACCACAACCAACAAACCCACGATTTCAGCCTTGGCATTACCCAGATGTTTCAGCCTTTCAGCGCGGCCTATCTCAAACTCCCATTACCCAAATGTTTTTGCATTCAATTGGTTGATTTCAGCCTTGGCATTCAATGGGCACTACAGAGATGGTCGGCAAGGTTCTCCAACGGTCCCTTTCCGGTCACAATGGCCTGAACGAAGAACCCGAACATTGAGAACATGGCAAGTCTACCATTCTTGAATCCAAGGGCTCCAAGTCTTTTTGGAGATCATCAAGCGTCAGCACCTTCTTCGTCCATTTTACTGATTCAGACTCGCTGGAGAGAGAGAGAAGAGTCAGAGCATTAATGAAGGGAGAGAGAGAAGAGTCAGAGCATTAATGAATGGAGAGAGAGAGAGAGAAAAAGATATGAGAAAATTGTCCGCTACATTATGTAGTGGATGAGAGAAAGGAAAGACAGAGAAAGAAAAAAAGTCAGAACATTAATGACAGAAAGAGAAAAAAAAAGTCTGAAAACTTGTCCGCTACATTATATAGCGGACGGACTCGGAGGGTATTTTTGTCAAAAAAATGCAAAAAATTGTCCGCTACATAATGTAGCGGACGTACTTAAAAAAATACAAAAAAAAAGATCTGGGCCGTCCATCTTTTGGGATGGACGGCCAGATCGCGCTAGTAACTTCTCCTATTTTGCTAGCGCTATCAATGGATCAGCTCCCATATATATTTATGCTTTGTATTTGCCACTAAATCTTCTTAGCGGTACGTTCTATTATTTTTAGCGACAAATATAAAGTGAAAGTGGTAATTGTAAAATGCAAGCATTAATAAATAGAAATATTACGCTTAATAAGAACTTCAAGCAATTCTAATGGAATATATGCCTTCTTATGGCATAAAAGTGTGACTAAATATTATTTAGCAACACTGTATTTCATAAAGAATCATTGCTACTATTACTTGAGCAATAAAAATTGGAATTTCGAATGTGCTTTTAGTAACGATTGAGAAGGCAAAATGATGAAAGACTCTTTCACAGTAAAAAGAAAAAACCACAATCTTATTCATCAAATTAAGTTCAATAGAAATGTGTGGTAACACATCATCATTGCCAATATGGAACTGATGCCCAACAAAAAATTAAGGGACTGTACGTTTACGTTTTTCAGTTTTCATTTTTGTAATGATGATGAAAAAGATACTTTTTTTCTTGTATGTTTACGTTTTTTTGGTTTCGTTTTGGATAAAATTTTCAAATAGTATCAAAAAAGCTGAAAACACCCAAAGGGTGTTTTCACATTTTTCCTTGAATTGTATTCTCCTAATCAGAATACCACCTCTTCTCCTTCATATCTACCGCCCTATTTCAACAAACACTCACCAAACTAGACCACCCATTTCACTGGGTCTTCCTAGAAATGAAAATAGTGGGGTCTATTAATGAATTGATTCAGAAAAAAGTTGGTAAAAACGAAAATGAAAATGATAAACGTACAGAAAAAATTAAAAAACTAGATACGAAAAAAAGTAAAAGTACACAATACGATTTTAGAATTGAATACTAAATTCTGAAAACCAAAAACAGAATATAGAATACAGAAAAAAATCTCGTAAGCGTACGGACCCTAAGCAATTCACCACTTGGAGACCTTCGTCACCATGTGCATCAGTGAGTTCTGTAAGCGTGAAGGACATCAGTGTCATCACTATCATTGCCAAACCAAGTCGAAATGATAATTTAAGTCTGATGGTAACACTTACAACTTTGATCAAATACATGTGATCTATTTTTCGGTTAGTGATTTGCGGTGTGATAGTTTGGCAAGGTGAGCAGACTGTTTCACTATGTTGCTTATCATTAAGGTCTATTAAGACGGTTGGTATCCGTCGGCATCCCTTCCACGAAGCAAATCAAGCTCTATAAAGATCCACATCAATCATTTATTTCGATGAAGATTTGTTAAGTACTTGTGACTCCATAAGTATTCCACGCACAATGTTTGGTATCACAATATATCTTCTTTATGCCTTGGCTCCTTTGGTGAGATACAGTCACTTACAGGCCAAGAACTTCTCTCTTCACAAATGTGATCTACATTAGACTTTGACCTCACGCTAGCCCCTAGACGGATCAATTCGAACTTTCAAGAGCCAATTCAGACACTATTAACAAAAAATGCCAGTGCCTTAAGATAGGTAGTTAATAGGTAATTGCTCTTTACAAGTTAATGGTGGATTGGGTTTTACAAGTCCAATCACAAAGTTAACGGTATCTGACATTTGGGTATTAGAATTTTTTTTTAAATCAAATGGAACATGTTAAGGGTGATGGTTCTTACCGTTGATATTTTCTTGATCCGCTCACCAATTCAAGATCAATACAAAGAGACAACGACAAGGATTTCCACCAAGTACATAGGCAGAATTTGATTGGCCTACGATGATGTCACCATGCTGGCACGATCCTTCAAAATGCTCTTGGAAGAGATTAATAACAGCATCCCTCTGAATTTTACCACTTACGTTACGCGTCCGGCGTCGACACTAATAATTTTTAGTGACACATGGATACCATATAATGACAAGCAATTGCCAATCCGACGGACGAGCATGAGCCACGCCCTAGCTTTTCTGCCAATATGGCCGAAAAAGCATCTCGACACGTAGTGAGAGAACCGGGTCCCACTCGCTGCTGGATGCCACGAGGTCCCAGACGGCCGGTGGGACCACCACATCTTGCGTAGGCCGGCTCGCAAATCACGACCCCATTTTTAGAACTCTCTAGAGATCTTCGCGTGGCCCACGTGTCGAGGAGGACCTCCACGTGGTTCGTCCACGCGTTCACCCTCTACTGGCTACTGTGGGCTTCCGGTCATAGACTATTAAAAGCGCCCATGTGGGTGGTGGGCCAGGCGGGACTCCGACGCCATTGAGGAGCTTGCACACGTCGTTGAAAAGTTGTAAGGCCCGTTGGATGAGGTGGTTGATGGACGGAGATGCGCATATTTCGGGGGAGAGGGAAGGGGCATGTGACCGAGGGGTCTGACGTGGCGGCTCTTTTGTTTCTTTTCAGTTCTCAATTGTGGACTGGTGGTGGGTTATCTGGTTAATCTTGACGCCGCAATGGTAACAGACAGGGTGACGTGTCCTCCAGTCACATGAGTGGGCGTGGACTGTAAGCAATTGTTGACATTGAGATCCGATCTGGATTCGCTTATGATGGATACAGAAATTTGGGATCTTCTTTCAGCAATCCTCTTCTTTTTAGTAGATAATAGATAATATTATGCGATTTTAGTCATTTAAGATTATTAAATAGTTCGTCAACTAATCTCTTGCCATTTTTCTAAATAGTCAGGATCGATGATCTAAAGTGATACGATATTTGCGTGATTTTTGAAAGAGAGCATTAATGAGGTTAGATAGAATTGCTAGAGCGACACGCTATGACTTAGTTGGCTGTATCGATCCAATTGAAGGATATTCACGGTTGGTCGTGTTATGGGTAGTCGTAATTCTTAGAGCGGTAAATTGTTTGCTATGTTGTATTTTATATTTTTGTTATGTTATTTAACTTTTTATTTTGAACAAATAAAAGAAGATTTTGTAACTGATTAGAGATATTAATAAGTTCTAATTTCATCATTTTGGTGGTGAAGTTTGCAAAAAGAAAATGCAAAAGCCGCACATTTGAGGTGATATTGCATTCACGAATTTGTTTATCTTGAATTTTAAGATAGAGTGAAGTAATGAGGAGTATGTGATAAATAGGATACCGTGAAACTAAAATAAGCTGAAAAGAACTAGTTGGGTTGAAAAATGTAAGTTAAGGCATGCCCACTGTCCTTAATAGCCTGATTGTGAATTTTGAGATGAGAGAAAAGAAGAGAAGGGAAGGGAAGAGAAGGGAAGAGAAGAGAAAGGAAGAGAAGGGAAAGCAATCATCCTTCTCTTGTTTATGAGTTTAAGAGAGAAAAGAAAGTATTCTTCTTTTTTCTTATTTGTGAGTTTAGGAAAAAAGAAAATAAAAGACATATGATTACGTATATACCCTTATACTATATTGTAATAATTTTAACAAATACTATGAATGTATGTTCCTAAAAAAGAACATGATTTTGATCAGAAAAAAAAGTAGTCATCAATAACATCAAACAAAATCTATACTATATTAATGTAATAAGTGTTACATCAAGAGTTAATGTCACAATAAAAATAATAAAAATAATCATGAGATGACTACAAGCATCTCAACATCCAAATCTAATTAATGTCACACCAAAAGCAAAATAATCAGTGATGAATCAACTTTAACATATAATGCGATCATTGGTTTGTAGTAAAATGCTAAGTTCTGTAAGAATTCATTAAACCTAAAAGTCATTAAGAATTTAGTCTTCATCATGTCATGGGTATTATAGGCATTATTAAAATGTTACTTATAAGAGTTTCCTTTCTTCCCATTTCTTTTTAATTTTGGGGAGAAAGATTTAGAGACAAAAGAAGTTCAAACTTTTCTCAATTTTCTCTTCTTTTCTTTCCTTAAAAAACTCACAAACTAGATAAAATGGAAGAAAGAAGCCACTTTCCTTTCTTTTCCTCTCCTTTCTCTCCTAAAAAAACACACAAACATGCTATAAGAATTCTCTAAGACGATGTCTTGGTACTGGAAGTCACTTGCAAAATAACTAAAGCTTTCAGAAGTGTGTGGAATGACTGGAAGTGATGACCTTTTACAACAGAAGTAAGAAAGAAATACATACAAATTTTATGTGCTAAATAAACTATGTAATGGCTATTTAATTAGTACAGACAATATAGCTATCCAAAAGAAGAAAGAAACAAAAAATTTCTCGCTCAAAAGTTTTTCCCAGCCTTCTCTATAACCACCCAACTCTACAGAAGTCCCATGGCCGCCCCACCGTGCTTCCGCGCGTGTGGGGGGACAGCCACTCCGACGTTTCAGCTATAGGTTCTTCTTTACGTCTATTGTGGTGGAATACTTAAGGAAGTGATCAGTTAGTGGCCGGAGGTACAAGTGCATGGGAAGACAGGAGCGAGGCGTCTCATCGAAAATTCAACGAAGATGGCAACATCAAGGTTTGTCTCCGATCTTGGTTGATCTACGTAGATCTCTGTAGATCTGCTCGATCGACGTATTTTCCAATGTTTGCTAGAGGTAGCGGGAATCTTACCGGCGATGACCGGATCTTCGCCGGCGCTTTTTGACCGTCATTCTGAATGCTCATTCAGACTTTCAATTCTGATTTTATCTGTTTCCTATTCCTCAGTGGTGGAGGTTCGGGTTGTGGTCAGTTGGTTGGTCATAGTAGTAGGAGGAGGGCTGGGGTTAGAGGGGCTTAGCCGTGGTTCTGGGGTTAGTTCTTGGAGTCTATAGAGTCTTGGGGGGATAGGGTCTGGGGGGGTGTGCAGGGTGAGTTGCTGTTGGGCTTGAAATGGGGGGGATTCAGGACCCAAGGAGGGGGGAGAAGAGATTTGCCTTTGGGTTTTGGGCAATCAGTTCTGGGCAGGTTTTTTTTTGGGGGGGGGGGGGTGGGGTTTCAGTTTTTAGGGCTCTTTTATAAGTTCGAGCATCCTATGTGTCTACTTTGGTTAACTTGGTAAGTTGTGGATGAGTTGTGGTTTTCCACCATGTATTGCGACAATTTGTTTCGGATTTATTACGGGTTAGTCGAAGGATGGACATTGCGTTGTTGTAGATCCTGGAAGGCATGATGGACTCTTAAACAGTGTGCTCGCCTTTGTGCCGTGCGGTTTCCAATTGTCTGCGTTATTGTTGCCACTTATAGTTTGTTTTCATTTATGTTCAGTTTAAACCTGTAAATTTTGCATGTTACTTTAAGTTGAGTTAAAGTGTAGGATATGATCTGCTCTAATTCAATTGTAATGTGTATAAATTTATTAGGTTTGATGTTAGTCTTGGCCTTCGTGATCATGTATACTGAGTCACGGGAATGTCGTGACCGATAATGTCTGCAAACTCTACACTAGAGCGACTGTGTATCTTTAAATTCTCAATGCAATTCTCTTATTACCAAAAAAAATAAAAATTAGTTCAGACAAAGGCATCTAGTCAATTGGTTTTTCACATGAAGGCCCGACTCATGTGCACGGGTGAATACTCTTTTACTAACCTGTTACAAAGTCATAATGAACTGTCACTCATAAAACCATAATGAATTGTCACTTACAAAGCCCTTGTACTGGCTCGTAACGTGTTTCCAAAACCAAAAGTATAAGACAAGAAGTTTTTGTCAAAACAAAAAAACAACCTTGACTCTGAAATACTATGAATCTAGGCACTAGATGTTTGAATTGTTGAAAGAAACAAGTAAGAACAATTTTAAAAAATAATATAAAAAAGCTAGTTGAGGCGCAAATTAGACTCAAGCACATCTTACTAAAAGGCCAAGGAGCCACGTAAGATGTAAAACAGCTGCAATGCTATCACAGTGAATCAAGACAGGTGGCACTGGTTTTTCCCACATAGGCATCTCAAACAATAGATCACATAGTTAACCTGCTTCTTGACTTGCCGAAATCAAGGCAATTGGTTCGGTTTCCATGGTGGATTTGGCAATTATCTGTTGCTTCTTGGATCTCCAACATACAACTCTACCTCCTAGTGTAAACACATAGCCTGTTGTTGACATGGAATCTCCAAATTGAGAATTTTAATCTGCATGACTAAAACTTTCAAGAACAACTGGTTGCCTTTAATACATCAAGCAATGGTTAATCGTTCTTTTAAGATAACCCATAACACGATACATGGCATTCCAATGTTCAAGACTATGTTTACTTGTAAATTTACTAAGAACACCAATAGCGTATGCGATATCAGGCCTTGTGCAATCAGTAGCATATCTAAGACTACCAATTATACTTGCATATTCTTTTTGATTCACAACATCAATACCAAGCTTAGTAGGATATAAATGATTTTGAGGATCAAAAGGATATCATGCAGTTTTGCAATCAAAATATTTGTATTTCCTCAAAAATTTCTCAACATTATGAGCTTGATCAAGAAATATGCCATCACGAGTTCTAGTAATTTTTATGCCTAGAATAACATCAGCTTCACCCAAATCTTTCATTTCAAAATTCTTTTTTGAATTCAATAATTTTTATGCTAGTGCCCAAAATTAAAAGATCATCCACATACAAGCATGTGATAACATGCTCACTATTTTCAGATTTATAGTAGATGTATTTATGCCTTTCATTTGCTTTAAAACCACTAGTTAGAACACATTGATCAAATTTATCATGTCATTGCTTAGGAGCATGTTTTAACCCATACATGGATTTAGTTAACTTGCACATCTTGCTCTCATGCCCTGGTTGTACGTAACCTTCTGGTTGGTCCATACAAATCTCTTATTCCAATTCTCTATTTAGAAAGGCTGTTTTAACATCTATTTGGTGAATTTCTAGGTTATGAATTGCTACTATAACAATTAAAATCCTAATAGATGTTATTCTGGTGACCGGCAAGATGGTATCAAAAAGTCAATATCCTCTCGTTGTTTAAACTCCTTTGCAACCAACCTTGTACTAAACTTGTCAACTGTGCCATTAGGTTTAAGCTTTTTCCTTAGAATCCATTTACGGCCTATTGATTTACAACCTAGAGGTAAGTCAACTAACTTCCATGTTCCATTAGCTATTAGAGACTCTATTTTATCATTTATTACTTCTCTCCAAAGGTCAGAGTCTGGTGAGGATAATAGAGATGTCAAATGGGCCGGGCTTGCGCCGACGTAGCCCAAGCCCAACAGGCCTCCAATGAAACGGGTCGGGGCCGGGCCTGATGATTGCAAAATGGGTCGGGCCTGAAATCTGGGATATATGGGCCCAGTCCAAGCCCTGGCCCTAGCCCCAATATTTAGGGCTGGGTCCGGGCCCAAAAAATTCTTTTTTTTTGTTCCCAACTACTTGTTATTTACCTAGGTCGATGGCCAACAAGAATACATCAAATTTGCCTATTATATGGTAATGTAGTTCATGAAGCATATGCATAAAAGTTGCCTACTACTTCTTTATTTCTATTTCTTACCTGTCTAATGTATGCTTGAATTTCAGGTGGATCACTTCTGTCTGGATTTTCAAATTTGTTCCTTTGTATTTTGTGGTAAGACAACTGACTCGTAGTAGAACTTCTATTACGAGCAGGCTGTCTTGGCTTATGAGCTAGGTCACCTTAAATGTGATCATGGTGTATGGCTGACATTTGCAAATATTCTCACCCTTGGGGCCTACACTATACCTAGTCGGTCATTTTGAGCTGTATAGGTGAATCTATTATGATAGTCTTGCTTAATAACTTTGTCGTGCTAAATGATGGAACATTTATTGTTTTGACTGGAGAAGGAAATTTATTGAGTCTACATTTTGGTGGTTCTTATGCAAGAGATTATATAGGTTTTGAGATAGGCCCATATTAGAGAAACAACTTCGTCAAAATCTTTTGAGTATTTGAGTATACTATAGACTATTTAAGCACAGCTTTAGACACGTACATAGATTATTTGCTTTGTTGCTTGGGGTCACTTAATTGACATATAGCGAATGCTGCGTAAGTTGGTGTTAGTATAATGAGTAAATTTTGGTTGGCACGACTAATCATGATTAATTTCACAGGTTCCTGTCAAGCTAATTATACTTAAAAACAAAGCTTCTGAAGAGCTCTACAAATTGAAACTCCTAGTCTTAAGAATTTTCTGATGGATAGCCCATTTAATTGTCAGCTCCAATATTGTGGAGTAGTTTGTAGCATTCTCAGCCACAACTTGTATCTGTTCGAAATGGCTATTTAAGAAATGAGTTTAATTTTTGTGTGTTTGGGTCATAATTGGGCCAGAATCGGGCCTAAAAATGGGCCAGAATTGGGCTTTTTTGGGCCGAGCCCAGGCCTTCCTCTTGAAAACTCCAGCCTGATCCAAGCCCAGGCCCAAAGCCCTATTTTGCGGGCCGGTACTGTTCACAAGAGGGTCGGGTCAGCCCGGGCTTTTTTCGGGCCTGCCCGGGCCACAGGCCGCCGGGCCCATTTGACATCTCTAGAAAATAAGGCTTCTGCGAGGGTAATAGGACTTTCTTCAATGTTATATACAAGGTAGTCAGGCCCAAAGTCTCTCTCTATCCTTACATGTTTGCTTCTTCTGTGTTCTTCATTTTTCATACTAAAAGGTTATGAGGAACTTGCCTCTTGACTAGGTTTGGACGATTCTATGGCTTCGGTTTTCTCACCTCTACTATCTTTGGATTTGTAAGGAAACTTATCTTCATGAAAAATAACATCCATAGATTCAACCACAACATTGTTCTCAAAATCAAGACACCTATAGGTTTTACTATTAAGAGCGTAACCTATGCTTTAATTCTCAATTTGAAAATTTTCGGGTCAGAAATCTTCACACAGGCTAAGCAACCCCAAACTCTAAGGTGTTATAAATTTGGTTTTTTATTTCTCTATAACTCATAAGGAGTTTTGAGAATTTTCTTTCTAGGTGTTCTATTAAGGGCATAGTCTGCAGTCAAAAGAGTTTCACCCCAAAGATTTTTAGGTGCACCAAAGTTAGCAAGCATGGCTTTAGTCAAATTGATTAAGGTTCTGTTTTTCCTTTCAGCCACACCATTAGAGGCTGGTGAATAAAGAGGGGTAATTTCATGAACTATCCCTAAAGATTGGATATATGTGATAAGGCCTAAGGAGTCATAGTCCATGCTTCTATTACTTCTCAATCTTTTTTATCTTCCTATTGAAACGATTTTCTACTTCCTTGATAAACACAGTAAGCATTTCAAATGCATTACTTTCATTTTTCATGAGATAAACATAACAATATCTAGAAAAATCATCAATAAAAGTGATAAAGTATCTTTTTACACTACGTGTCAAAATGCATTCAAATTCACATATATTTGAATGAACAAACTCTAATAATTCAGAATTTCTTTCAACTTTGTGGTGAGGTTGTTTAGTGATTTTGGTCATGCTACAAAATTCACATTTCTCAAGTTCATTATGCAACTTAGGCAAGAGTCCTGCGTGACTCGTATCTTTAAGATATTTGCCATTTATGTGACAAAGACAAGCATGCCAAGTATTCACACAAGAGATAATATAAACGGAAGTAGAAGTTTTATTCATTTCAACATTGAATTTAACACATACCATCACATGCATAGCCTTTACCAACAAACATACCGTTATTTGATAGAAAAAAATTGATCGGACTCGAAAGTTTACTTGAATCCTGCCTTGTTGAGGAGGTAACCAGATACCAAGTTCTTCCTAATATCCGGAGTATGTAGCACGTCCTTAATGGTCAAAATTATGCCCGAGGTAAACTTAAGAACAACATCTCTCATGCCTAAACGTTTGTGAAATGAAATCACCAAGCAAAACCTTCATGTCTTTTTCTACCGGAACATAGTTTTGAACCTAATTTTTGTAATGACAAATATGTCTTGATGCCCTGGAATCGGCCCACCACCCTTATTTCCGAAATCATAATAACAAGTGGTTCCTCAGTATTATTTGCTTGTAATGTTGAACAGAGTTTTCTATGGCAACAATTTCTAGCATGGTGCCTTTATTTTTCACAAATAAAATATGCACAATTTGCAAAATTTTCAATTGTAAAATTATTGTTGCTAGAATTGTTATTTGAGTTTTTATTTTTCTTGTTGCTATTTTCACGGCGGGAAGATTGGCCTTGATTCAACTTTTTTGAGGCAAAGGAAAAATGTTGATTTTTAAAACCTTTTGTTTTTTATATACTTGCCTCTAGCATTAAAAATTTATCTTGCCTTTGAAAATTGTCTTAAACCTAAGGAGCGCTATCACTCGACGCTAGGAAGTTTACCTTAGCACCATTATTGTTGGCATTACCATTACCTTGGTGGTTGTTGGCATGGTTGGCATGTATGTTGTTGACAAGTGCTTCATTCTTCTTGTCTTGCGTTCTCGCTTCCTCCTCAATCTGAAGCTACGCCATAAGGTTCACAATCGACAGTTCCGATTGCTTGTGACGGAGGCCTTTTTAGAACTCTTTTCACGAATTTGGCAACTTGTCTATAATGGCAGCCACTTTCATTTGTTCATCTACTTGGATTTCTTTGGAGATGATTTCATGCACAATCATTTGGAGGTAGTGCGTCTAAGCTACAACAGATACATTCTCCGACATCTAGTAGTTGAAAAAGTAGCTACATGCATACTTCTTTTTTCTGGCTTCCTCGGTGTCATATTTTTGCTGCAATGCTTTCCACATTTTATTTGCAGAATTGTAAGTATGTGAATAATAATCATAAAGTTCATCAGAAACAATTGAGCAAATAATTTTGGCAATCTTCTTCGTCAATTTCCCACTTTACTGTATATTTTTCATGCTCCGCCAATTCCTCCTCGCTCATATTATTTGTGTCTACCTTCTTTGATTTTTTGGCGGTTAAAATCCACACTACTTTCATTAACGTGAGATAGAACAATACCTTACTAGCCCACCTCTCGAAATTTTGTCCACTAAATCGAAATGGCTTATTCAAGTCATTCGAGTTGGCAGAAGGAGTAGCAGAAGGCATGATGAAACCCGCCATCGAAATCGTCTTAAATTGTTGGTATTGTTGTAAGAAACATGCAAGAGCAACTCTAAAAAATAATCTAAAATAGCTGGCCGAGGCGCGAATTAGGTCGCTCTCTTAAGACGATTCGCGCCCCTTCGGAGAATTATCACCGGTACAACAAGATTATCCATGTGTCGCCTCCGGGATACAATAGCCCAGCTTTCCCTATTGCTTCACTCGTAATTCTGCACAAACGAATGAAGCAGAAATTTCACTCAATACCTTACCAAAATACCCACAAGCCTAAGTGTTTAGAAATAAAAAAAAGAGAGCTAAAGAGAAAGCTTGAGTTGTGTGTTGAAAAGTGAAGAATAAGTCTCCTTTTATAGGTGAAGAAAAAGAGCTGTCGAAAAGCTGCTACAAAGAAATAAATTCAAAATTCATTTCAGAAATAAAAATGTTGCAATAAAAAATATGACTATTGTGTAATAAAAGAAAATGTGACTGTTAATGAGTAATGAAGAATATGACTGTTGCTCAACAGTTATATCTCCCCCACTTGTCCTTCCTCGTATGCACGTGCGAGTCTTAGATTTAAGCACATCTTACTAAATGGTCAAAGAGTATCATCTTATATACTCCTTAATATTCTTTATAATGGCCAATGTGGAACAAATACTTTCTAAAAGTTTAAGTATGTAAGAAAATATTTCCTTACCATTTTCAAGTAATGTGGGACTAAAGCACTTATGGTTTACTCAAAATTCAATTGTTTTTTCTCAAAACTAATCTCGAAAAGAAAAGTGAATTTTCAGTTAAAATACTCCAACACTAGATACACCATGATGATATACAAAAAGTTGGGCAGGAGAAGTTTGAGAAACTGTAGCACAACGATAAGAGTAGTTTAGAGATGTCAATTGGCTGGGCTTTCAATGAAAACGGGCCGGGGCCGGGCCTGATGAATGGAAAAGGTGTCGGGCAGGCCTGAAATTTGGGATATATGGGCTCAGTCCAAGCTCTGGCCCTAGGCCCAATATTTAGGGCCGGGCTTGGGCCCAATTTTTTTTTGTTCCCAACTCCTTATTATAATGAATTTTTCTTCAACAAAGGGCAAAATTTCTGTGTACGGACCACCGAGTATACAATCACTTTCTCACGAATTAACCCCTTTCAAAAAGGCAAATTGATGTTGATTGACAATTAACTATGGATTAAGTACAAAATTCAATCTCTTTAGTAATATGGTGTAAAACCTGTAAATGTCAAAGAAAAATAGAGTAGATCAAACAATAACAATAACGAGATAGATGAAGATAAAATAACATCTTTTCTTGTTACATTCAAATTCTTTGGTCATTTAAAGAAACATGAGTTATGGCTCTTTAGTTACAAACGAATATTTATTTTGGCCTCTCGCAACGAAATTTTTTTAGATATTAACATATCCTTAAATGTTAAGGTTCAGGGTACTATCTATTTACAAAAAATATTTAGACATTATCCTTTATTACTAAAAATCAGGAGAAATTCTTAATTTTTTAGTCCAAAATCTCAATGCAGTGACGAATATTTGTCACAAAACCTCGTTCACTTTATTACCGTTGGAAATTTTAATTTCGTGAAGGAAATTTTATTATAAACTTGTGTACGCAGTAACAAAGTCACAAAAAAAAAAATCTTTCCAAAGACCACTATTTTTAATAATAAAGCTTTCATAAATATCGGTTAGAATATTACAACACTGCTTCCCCCAAATCTTACATCGTGCCATCATAAGAGAAAAAAAGGAAGCAAATAGTTTTTTTTGCAGACTTTGGCCTTTGTCGACATCGTTTAGGGCTTGAGAAGAATGAGAGTTCTTATACTAAAAAAAAGTAAAGAATATCAAACACAAACGAAAATAAAACAATAACAAGTATAGAAAGAAAGAGTGCTTTGAATGTAATTTAAGTAAAACCCTTTCTTGATATTAACTTGTAGATCAGAAGATATAAAAGCTTTATATTAATTTGGCAACAACAGAAGATACGATTGTCTACATATGACTTGTTTGATATCAATTAAAACTTAGAAATCTGTTGAGATGATCAAATATAAAAAGCAGAAACAAAAACTGAAATAAATAGTACGTAAATAACATATGGCTTGTACTCGCCATCAACATTCAACAGATACAACTCATGCTTCAATTTCAATTGCTAGTTTGATAACAAGATAGAACCAAAGTTCGCCAAAATAGACAACTTTGCCTGGGCCAAAATTAGGCCAGCCCACTTTTGGGTCAGAAAAGGGCCAAAATCGGGTCACAGATTGGGCCAAAAAACAGGGCCAAATCAGGGCCGAAGCCCGGGCAAAAAATTGGGCCGCAACCCAGGCCGATTTCGGGCTTTTTTCTCTAAAACTTCGGCCTGGTGCAAAGCCCTAAACTATTGGGCCCACACTGTTCACCAACGGGCGCGGGCTAGCCTGCGGGCCGCCCGGCCTTTTTGACAATTCTAGAGTAGTTGATTAGCTGCAAAGGCTATTTGCTGCAAGAGTACTCGGAAGATCATATACATTCAGCTGAGAGCGGCATATAGTAGAGTTGAAGTTCAAAACATCTAACTTCAATGAACACAATGGATGCCGACTCTCCAATCAGTCGAGAGCTAGTTATCAAGTTACAGGGAAAATAGGAACAGCAGAGATGTTAGCATAGAGCAATCAAACTATAGACCTGATTAGTATCAACACCAAGCTTTCATTTTCAACTAAAGCAAGAATGAGAGCTCATCTCTGATGCTAGCCGTAGACCCCAGTACATGTGTATGGTTTCTGTCAACGAAGATCGTTGCCTTTGTCGGTTCTTCAATTTCCATCTTATTTTCAGACAAAATCTTGAAGTTAGGTTTCTGTCTCTCTGTACTAAGGCCATCTTTTGATAGTCAAAGTGTTGAGACGAGAGTCGTTGGCACGCAAATTTTTTTGTGGCATTTAGGACTCTAAGACCGATGATGATGGCATTAATAAAATTGCCACATCTTCGTAGGTCTTGATTTGGATTTAGGGTCTTTATTCATTTACCTAACACCAACGGTCTGTCTTGTAAAGAAAAATTCATTAGAATACCATGTTACCATGTAACCTGTAATTTGACATATTTGTCATGGATGGTGCTAGGCATTTTTCCTTTTTGAACTTCCCTTGTAAAACGAAACTCTATGAAGAAATTGGTATTATAAAAATAAATACTGTTGTGAATTTCAACAAAAGGTACGAGAAATTTTAAGATAAACGCAATGGAGTCGTCGGTTATCGAATTAAGAGAGTTTTAATGAGTTTAGTTTTAACTTCTATTTTTTGTCAACCGGGGTTAGTCATACGATATTAAACAGGAGTAGCCCTCTAGCTGCTTCCGTTTTTTTTTTTTGGGTGCACCTGCTCTTGCAGATCTCCCTCCCTAATCATGAAATGTAAGTTCCTTTGGACTTCCTTGGTACAAGTCCAAAAGACTTCACCATCAATGTATCCTATTTTACTTTTTCACACCCTCATTTGTCACTTAATTCGCAAGACATCGTAGGTAATATACTTTACACCAAAAAAATTAATAGTATTGATTTAGTTGTTTCTTTAATAATCGGGAAGGGCTCCTAAACTAACAGTGCCGTTTTACTTGGAACCCATTATTATTATTTTTCTTTGTGTTGGATTGCTGCGGGCTATATATAGTTTCACATGGGATTCAAATCCCCCTTTGGACTATTGAATTTCACTTTCACAAAGCCCAAGATCTATGAACAACTAGGCTCGGCCTCCTCAGGCCCAGGACAACTTTAGTTGGATAAGTAACCTAATTTCTAAGGCTCCTGACAATACTTTAAGTTTTGATTTTTTATTTTCAAAAAAATAAAAAATAATTAATTAATTTTTTTTTTTTACAAAAATAAGTGGGTGTTTGATAACCCGGTTTTTATTTTGAGTGTTTTCTTTAGTGGTGGTGTGCGGTGGCGATGGCGGAGGTGGGGTGTGGCTGGCGGTGGTCGCCAGCGGTGGACATTGGCGGTGGGAGGGTGGTGGTGGTCTCAAAATAAAAACCAAAACTGAAAATCGAAACTCATTTTTAGAGTTTTCAAAAACAGTCTTTATTTAAAAACTGTTTTTTTTAAACTAAAGAAAAAAAAAACAAAAACTGTGCGCCAACGCGTTTATTCTTTTCAGTTTACAAAATTGAAAAAAAAAACTCTATCAAACGAGGCCAAAATCTTTCTCATTTGTTTGGATCCGATTCAAATTACCTTGTGGGTATACTAGCCAGCTTCGGAGGCATGCCACGGCCCACGGCCAGTGCCACCGAGTCAACCACAGGTCTGCCTCACCCCAATCCACTGGGTCAGCAGCAGTGATGGCCGTGAATAAAAATCCAAGAAAGAAAAAAAATGGACACTTCAATTGATTTTAAAAGATGGGCGTAAAACTTAACAAAACCACGTAGTTTTGAGGGCTTCTTAGATAAGTCGTCTAAGAAGCCTTCTCATATTCACTTTCCTCAAACGAATGTAAATATATATCGCTATAGTTACATAGTATCGTTAAAGCGAAAAAAATAAAATGTTGCACATGTTAATAGAATCGGTTGAGGAAGGGGTGAATGAGAATATATGAAATCTATTGGTGTTCTAGTTTCTCGATTAACTTTTTTCGTTATAGCTTATTAACTTTGAGTTTTAAACAACCATTTGCTCACGTACTTTTTAACAGTAATTGGATGCAAACTTTGTCGTGTATCTCACGTTGCTTAAAAGCCGCATTTGATTACCATAAAGGGCCTTTAACGTAAAATAACTTTTCTTCACTCATCGGAGAAATACATCATAAATTCATAAAAAAAATTAGCGAACTGGCAATTGCAATCCATATTTAACTACTCATCGTTATATTTCTTTTTGCTCTTAATGATACTCATCGTTATATTTCTTCACTCATCCAAATTTTTGTTGACTGGATTATGAAGTGTGTGACTACTGCTAAATTTTCTATCAACTTGAATGAGAGTATGGAGGGGTACTTTGCAGGTGAAAAGGGATTTAGGCAAGGGGATCCCATTTCACCTTATCTCTTCTTGCTAGTTATGGAGGGATCAACTGGTTTGCTTGACTGTTATACTGCACAAAATGGTTTCAAATATCATCCAAGGTGCAAGGAACTTCAAATTACTCACCTATGCTTTGCTAATGACTTGTTTTTAATGTCAAGGGTAGATCAAGATTCATTACTATTGCTTAAACATGCATTGCAAGAGTTTGAGCAACTCTCTGGGTTATCTCCAAACTTTAACAAAAGCTCTATTTATATAGTTGGAGTCATGGATGAGAGGATAAAACAAGAGTTGACAGAGTTAATAGGAATTCCTCTTGGATCATTACCAATTACCTATCTTGGAGTACCATTAATATCTACAAAATTACAATCCTAAGATTGTGTGGTGTTGATTGAAAAGCTGACTAAGAAGATTGATAGTTAGGCTGCCAAATGCTTATCCTATGCAGGAAGGATTCAATTGGCTATGTCTGTACTGATGAGTATGCAATTATATTGGTGTTCCATCTTTATCCTACCTCAGAATATTATCAAGTAAATAGAATGCAAAATCAGAGCTTTTATATGGCATGGGAAGAATGTTAATTGTACTAGTGCTAAAGTGGCATGGACAGATTTGTGTCTTCCAAAACAAGAAGGTGGATTGGGGTTGAAAAGAGTAGGGGAATGGAACAAAGCAGCAATATGCAAACATCTATGGGATTTAGCTCACAAAAAAGACACTCTTTGGGTTAATTGGTGTCACACTTACATTTTCAAAGATAAACATTTATCGACTTTCAAATCTCCTGCCACAATTTTATGGACAAGGTGTAAAATTCTGAAGCTTAGATAGCAAACGCTGTACCTATCATATTGGGAATGACAGATCTACATGGTTGTTGTTGGATAGGTGGTTACCAGGTGGTCCATTAATTCAACAATTTGGATAAAGGATCATATATGATGCTAGGATGAGCTGGAAATGATAAAGTTGCATAAATTATTACAGGTGACAACTGGAATAGTTTGCAGCTAAGGTCCCAAGCAATACAACAAATGCAAGACATTATCAGTTTTCAGGCATTACCTAAGCCTGATTATAATGATAAAATCATGTGGGACTTACACCCCAGTAGAGAATTCACCATACACTCAGCATGGAATTGGTTAAGAACTAGAGCACTTAAGGATGAATGGTGGAAGATAATCTGGTTCACAGGGCACATACCAAAATGCTCTGTAATACTATGGATAGTATGCAAGGGGGGTATACGAACAAGAGATAAACTCAAAGAATGAAACATTGTTCAGGATGACAGATGCAGTCTATGCCAACTACAGAAGGAGACCATAGACCATTTATTTGTGCAATGTGCCTATGCTAAAGACGTCTGGGAATCTATTTTTACAAAGCTTGGAATAAGACTGCCATTAGTCTCTTGGCAACATCTATTGCAGTTTGCAATGCTCTACTTTAGAGGCAAGAGTTTCACTTGCTGTTACAATCTATGGGATATGGATTGAAAGGAACACAAGGACCTTTGAACAAAAACAAGCTACTCCACAAGGATGTTGTTAACCCTAAGGTTATTTAACCTAGGATTATATTTGATTTTGATGATAGTTAACATTAATGATTATGTTGTCTAACATGCATTTAGTTGATAAAGCAATAGGTACAATCTCATACTCATGCAAACGGACAAATAGACGAGCAAATGGTTCAAACACACTCAACGGAACGCATCAAGATGGAATACTTCGATAGAAGTTTATTATTGCGTTTATTCTGTTCTTTGTAACTAGACATAGAGAGATGATCGCATCGATGACTGTAACCTAGAACTTACCTATAGGTTTTCCTTGTATGCATAAAAGTTTTTCATTCTTTGAAAACAAGGAAACTGCATTCTCAGGAATGCTGTCGACTGCATGTGGGGCAGTGAAGTATTACAGTCGACTGCATTCCAATGCAGTCGACTGCAATCCAATGCAGTCGACTGCAATATTTCCAGTAGCCATTACAGTCGATTGTATTGGAATGCAGTCGATTGCAAGTTGAAAATTTTGAATTTCTAACGGCTACTTTGGGATTACAGTCGACTGTATTTACCATTTGGCGCATTTAATGCTCCACCTAACTCCAAACAGTCATATTAATTCCCAACCATATAAATACTCATCTTGGGCATAGTTTTCATTCACCAATTGCATTCAAAGCTCTCCTATCTTTCATATTCTCAAAGATCAAAAGAAATTGTTCAATCTCTCTTGGTTTTCACTATTTTCTCATTCATTTCAAGAGAGCATTTATTGTGAGCTTACATTTGAGAGATATACACTTTCATAAAGTCATCATACACTCATCTCTCTTGTTCTAGAGCTTGAACTTGAACACATCTACTTCTTAAGAGTTAATCTTTTTACACCATTCTTCATCTAAAGTTTCTTGTATCAAAGCTTGGGGTTGTCAAGCTTTGGAGCTTTGGGATTGTCAAAGCTTATTCTTGATGTGGGCATAGCATCAAGGGATTGTAAGCGGTTTGATCTTGACCCGAATGAAAGATCATACTAGTGGATTCTAGGGCCCTTCAAGGGACTTCCTTGAAGGGGTGGACATAGGCTTGAGGATATTTCAAGCCGAACCATTTAAATCTCCTTGTCAAGTATCTTTAAACCCTTCTCTCTTTACATTATCGTTTTATACTTGTGTTGAGATTGGTTCGTTTGCTTACTTGAGATATTGTGTTTGTGGTTTGTTATTTGTAGCTTTTCAAGTATTATTCATAGCTTCTCTAAGTTTGTAATAATTACTTGTTATTTTTTAAAGTAGTCTTAAAACTCTATTCACCCCCCTCTAAGATTATCTTTTTGGTTTCAGATGTGTTCATGTCATACAACAATGGGTAATGTATAGAGTGGGAAGCTGGAATAAGATACCAAAAACAGAGAAAAATGAAGAACTCTGTACTGCTTGGGGGATAAATGAGGGGATTTTCATGTAAATAGTTAGAAGTAAGATTATGTTATAGCAGTAGTAGCAATATTGTCTTTGTAAACCGGAAACAATTGTACATGTTATGTGCTTTAATGAAATAAAAGGACATTTGACCAAAAAAAGTAAAAATGATACACACTTGCCACTCTTAATGGTATGCATGTTCATAGCGACAAGCGGGGTGTCAAAACATATCAAAACGTGAATTTAAGCATAACTGTTATTTTTTTAATATCCTCGTTTTTTTTTCTTTTTTCAAGTTTTATGCAAGGTCTTTGGTGTCTTACTCAGGCACAAAAGATTCATCAAAGGTTGCATTCAACAATTGAAATGGTACCCCAGTCAAATTAATCTTTATAGGAATTTGGATACAATATTGTTTGCCTCAAGTGTT
This sequence comes from Escallonia herrerae, assembly GCA_033070095.1. NCBI lineage: Eukaryota > Viridiplantae > Streptophyta > Magnoliopsida > Escalloniales > Escalloniaceae > Escallonia > Escallonia herrerae. Next base: position 31,531 of record JAVXUP010002139.1, on the reverse strand, counting down.
CACAGGAATTGTAACGTACTTCTTGTTCCTAACCGATTATCCTTTTCTTTTCATCGAAATTATGGTAATGGTGTTTGTGTGACACCAGATGGGTTGTTTTTTTTGTTATGACATTCATACAAGCGTAGCGAACGGAACTTAAAAAAGATGAAACATAAAAGAAGAAGAAAATCCAAATTCGAGAAGGGAGCGTCTCCATCACAAATCCAACCCTTTTTTTGTGTGGATAAATTACCGTACATTAATTGTTCATTTAACAAATTCAGAATTGAAGTAACATGACTAAACTAGACCACACAACCTAGCACCGCGTACCCACATTCCTATTTCATATAAGCTAACTACAAGTAATTTCACATGGTAACCTCCTACCAATAAATTGATATTACTAGCTCATTTCCTATATATCCTAACTATGACAAAGCTTTATTTTGCTTTTTTTACCCCCTGACGTTAAACTAGTGATTGTTGGAAAATGAGTGTGAAAATGAAAAATTACATACATCAATCGAAATTAAGGAAAAATGAAAGGTATAATTCGTCATCAAGTGATTTATGAGATAAATCTTCCATTATTTGTCATCCTTAATAAACATTTTTCAGTACATAGATTTGTGGTGCATGGGGTGTACCGTGTAACAATGAAGAGAATAGAGGGCCTTGCACAAAAATCAGATGGCACAATTGTGTATTCGCGTTGTGGTGCGTGGGGTGTAACAATGAAGAGAATTGAGGGCCTTGCGCAAAAATCAGATGGCACAATTGTGTATTCACGTTCTTGTTTCGATAATATTAGCAGCGACGCAAGAGCACAAGATGTAAATGTTGAGCTGCGGAAGATGAGCAGTCGGAGAGGCATAATTTCGAAAAAAAAGTCAGGAGCACATCAACAACGGTTTTGATCACTTTGCTCCCTGTCATTTCCGCCCAAAATTTTATTGTTTATAGATGTGCTTTTGCTACTAAAATTGTCAATAGCAACTCTATAAAGAAATAGAATTAGCCAGATGGAACCCTAGAATTGAAAAACATTACAATGATCTCCTGGTTTAAAAATTTTATTTAGAGGCTTACACAATAACGAAACGAGCAAATAAGAATTGTAGAATGGTGTGGTAAAGCAAAAGAAAACAACATATAGATATTGGTAAAAAGTCTTGCATAGGTATATTTGGGGTCTTAAGGCATGCAGCTCAAAACAAAATGACTATGAGTTAAAAGGTTTACAAAGTCAGCTCGTGGATGCGATTTATCCAAATTATGCTCATTATAGACAAGGTATTTAGGAATTATTTTGGCAAACTAAAAAGATAAAGTTGCAATTTATCCAAATCAGGTTTATTTGTTTTAAAAGGTACAAAAATAGGGATAAGTTTTATCATTTTCAAAAGGTACAAAAACTGATACGCAGATAGGCTACTTGAAGCCGGCTGAGGAGCGCAAGCATATTGACCACAAAATATCTATCTATCCATAGTAGGCAAGCCTTGGAGACTATTTTTTGGGTATACAATTACATTCTCAACAGAGAAACTAACAAAATCCCAACACCAATGTTAGTGATAGGAAACAAACATACGTGCCTTTATACTTTGGCCGCCATGCAAAAGTTTGACTTTCAACGAAAGATTCTTTAATTCACTTTAATTCGGGACTAATATCAAGCTAAGTGTATTGGTTTATATTTTGTTTATTTTTATTCCTTGATGTAAAGAGATAAAACGACGTTTTTTTATTTGTTCTGCATGACAACGGATTTTCCACAAAAAAAAAAAAGAAGAAGAAGAAGAAATTTTATGGCTACTTATCGGGTTGAAGAAATCTTTTTCTTACCTTTATATAACAGCAATTAATAGTCACTAAATATTTTTGTGACTTTATTTAACGACGTTAAAAAAAACTGTTAAGAATTATTGTCAAAAGTGTTAATATAAAAGTTATTAAAAATATTTTGTAAGTATTAGTTATCACTATACACGGAATGGGTAAAGATTTGTACAACTCGGTAACGGTCAAAATTTTTTTTTTATTATGTTTTTAATTTAAAAAAAAAAGAAGAATGAAAAGATAGGAAACAAAAGCGGAGGCTTTTCTTCTTTTAAAGAAACAGACGTGTCTCTTGATCCACTGCTTCCACCGGGAAAACTTGCCGAGTCCCATCCCAACGTCGACGTACATGTTAGCCATGTGTCTGCTGCACTAGACCTTCCTTTGCTCTCCCCATCTGTCTATACTCTCTACACACACATATGCTGCCTGCCATGTTTTGTTAAATACAGTCCACCCACTCTCTCCATTGCATCAATCCAATTCCCACTAGCTCAAATAGGTTAGCTTTCTCTGGTAAGAGGACGAAAGAAGCAAAAATCACTCAAAGATGAGTTTTCAAAAGCTTTTGCGGCAGCTTTTGGTGGTTCTGCTGGTGGCAATGGGGATGTTGGCGAGCTGGGGTGATTCCAAATGTGCCTTTGAAGCCATCTTCAACTTCGGAGACTCCAACTCCGACACCGGCGGGTTCTGGGCAGCTTTCCCGGCGCAGGGTAGCCCCAATGGCATGACCTACTTCAAGCGACCCGTTGGCCGGGCTACAGACGGGAGGCTCGTCATTGACTTCATGGGTAAATCTTTAACCACTTCCTCCCCACATGAAATTTCCAAGCACAAATGCACATACTGAATATCAGCAGCAGTAAGTACGACATGTGATGCACAAAGTAGAAACCATAATCGCGGTTTGTTCATAGACAAAATAAACAGATAGCGGCCTTTAGAGATGATCGATGTTGCCTTTCTTGTCACCTGTGAATTCAGTCTTGAGTCACGGAGGTTAATCTGTCCAAAAAGAGTAGTCATTGAGGCCAGGAAATTGAGAGAAGAGATAAAGTTTTCAGAACCCTACATTTCTGTTTTGGCTTTAGCGACCAATCACCATTTTCCCCCCCTATATGCTATAGTTTCGATGCGAGTTTATTTATCTCTTGGTCACAACCACTTTCATTGCTTTGCCCTGTCTTTTAGCAAAAAATCTATCTCAAAAGACACGCAATATGATTACATAGGTACGCGTTAAATAACGCCAACATCTTTAAGCCAGTAACTCTCTTCGGCAGGAGAAATTGGGTCCTAAATGGGCTCGAATCAACTTCTATACAACACGGAAGGCATAGTTTATTAAGCTAACTTCCTGAATTGAGGTGGCTAGTGCGGTTTTCTCTTTTCACTACGAAACAATTAACAAAGAATGGTAGCCTAATATAGGACCGTGGATAAGTGCCTTTATTTGTTGTTTTTTCTGGAAATAATTTGAATCGCAATTTATGAGACGCGTTGGTATGTAAATTCGAGCTCAGAACGTTGAAATGATTGTTCAAGCCTTTATTTGTTGTTGAAAACGTTGTTTTCTTATATTAAGTGATATGAAAGCACGTCACTTTGGATCGAAGAACAAAATAAAAATAAAACCCTGTAACCAATGCCCCCCCCCCCCAAAAAAAAAAAAAAAAGAAAAACAAGTTACTTCAACGAGGCTAAAAAGTTCAAGAAAAATCACAATTAGCAGACAAGGCCCAACTTGATGTGCTCATCAAGCATAATTTTCATGTGAATTATAAGCTTTTGGAGTAGAGTGTTAGAGCCAAAAGGCTTCACATGAGATGGGCATGGTTTAGCTATGAGAGTTGTAACATATATGATGGGTATTGTCTAGCCCACCTCACCAACTAAATTTGACTTTATTTGCCACCCCCTTATCGTAGAATGGCTGTCATGGCCCCCCGTTTCTTGAGGCATCACATTAGACGACTAAAATGCAATCTTAGAAGCTGATTTAGTTGGTCCCTCTTTCCTTGTAATCTCCCTAGCAAATTTGAGTCATCTGATGATGCTTTGACGACGAAAATGCAATCTTAGAAGTTGATTTAGTTGGTCCCTCGTTTCGTGCACCCTCCCTAGCAAATTCGAGTCATCTAACAATGTCGCAGAGGAGATTACAGTTTGAACTTCACATACACCCAACACTGACCGAAACGCAGACACGCGCTCGCATATGCGTCCGCAGTCTTGGACATGCCTCCAATGAGAATTGTCACTCAATGCCATGCATACTTTTCAAACGTCTAGTTTGTCACATAAATCTTTTCCAAGCATCACAGGGTGCATACTGGACCTCCCTATTCCCTAGTTGATACAATATGTTCCATCAAGGAGAGATCTGAATCCCCGAAAGGAGTTGAAAACTTGTAATTTTCTAGCTAAATGTCCTCGAAGCATTGAATAACACCAACTTTGACAAAAGAATGTGATTTCAGTCCTTGTATTTCGTAATCAGTTATTACATTGTTATTTTGATGTTGTAACTTGCAATGCAGCTCAATCTCTAGGGTTGCCATTTCTGAGCCCATATCTGCAATCAATTGGATCCGACTACAGACATGGGGCCAACTTTGCAACATTGGCATCCACAGTGCTCCTGCCAAATACTTCCCTGTTCGTTACTGGGATCAGCCCATTCTCTTTGGCCATTCAGCTCAATCAAATGAAGCAATTTAAGGTCAAAGTCGACCAATTTCACTCCAGAGGTTAAGGAAATTGACCCCGATAGTATGCTTGTTATTGCTTTCTTTTGGTCTGGTTAGAAGATATGGGGGAAGGTGACTGAATGATAAAAAAATTCAAAATATTAATAATCTTTTCAGGGCGAACGAGTCTTCCTCCACCGGATATATTTGGAAAATCGCTGTACACAATCTACATTGGCCAGAATGACTTCACTTCCAATTTAGCATCCATTGGTATAGCCGGAGAACAGCAGTATCTTCCTCAAGTGGTTTCACAAATCGCTAGCACCATTAAAGTGAGTAACTGCATTTATCATCTTGCCATTTTATACATAAACGTTGCACGCGATTAGAATTGCCCCATGTTCAGTACGAGGTGCAGTCGTAGACTTTTGGTACGCATGTCTTGCACTCCATCTGTCCCTCTAAAAGAGACAATAGTGTAAATTTCTATGATTTTTTGGGCATGCTTATTCTTCCAATTTGTGCTGCAACAAGCATCTACTGACTGTACTCTATGCCTATGTTACTTCATGGAACTTGAAGGAGCTTTATGGACTAGGAGGACGCACATTTCTAGTCCTTAACCTTGCGCCAATAGGTTGTTACCCGTCGTTTCTCGTGCAACTCCCTCACGGCATTTCAGACATCGATGAGTTTGGGTGCATGATGTCCTACAACAATGCAGTGGTGGACTACAATAACATGCTTAAGGAAGCACTGCGCCAAACTCGACAACAACTCACAGATGCTAGTGTTATATACGTGGACACTCATGCCGTGTTGCTAGAGCTCTTCCAGCACCCCACTTCCCATGGTATGGTTCTATTCATCTTGTCCTACTTATCTTTGGACTTCACTATTCGGTCCCTAGTCATAAATAGCTTTTAAACTATGGTGGAGATGAAGCCCATATAGGCTAAAACTTCCTACGGTGACATCCTTGCCAACCACTAACCAATGTCTAGCGTGCAACTGCCTGGGTGTGCATCTTCATCATTTTGTTTGGTGGATCTTGCAGCTTTCTTTGATTATCATCAACTGAAAATCTTGTCTTGATTAAGGGATTTGCAAATACAGATACTTCCAGTAGCTGTACCTGCATCTTTCAAGCGGAACGAAATAGAAGAACGCTAACTCCAACTCCATTGTGCAAGTAAAAGCAGGGCTTAAAGTATCACAATGCAGAGCTTCAAAGTAGCATTGGTATCCTGACCTTTTCAGGGGCCAAGTCTTTTAGATTTCTATATGCAATGATGAGTAGTAGGGAATTAAACAAATCACCGAATGTTTTTTCGCAGTGGGGGTGGGAGGAACTATAGTAGTCTCACAGTTTATGAGTACCCCTACAATGAGCAACCTAAATTCTTGCTTGGTTATAGTGATTAGTTTTGAGCGAGTCAATCGCAGGACTGCGGAACACCTCGTATTTGGTAGACCACAGTCGTCTAGTCCTGGTTAGAGCAAAATCGAGCTAGTCCCTGTTCATATCCAATCATTTACTCGATTTAGTCATGTAAAGTAGTGGTGGTTTAATATGATTTTTACATTTACTTTGATGTGGTTAATTGTTTTACAGGGCTACAGTTTGGTACCAGAGCCTGCTGTGGATCTGGTGGTGGCACCTACAATTTTGACCCTCAAGCATTCTGTGGAAACAGCAAGCAAATTAATGGACAAACTATAACAGCAACAGCTTGTAATGACCCACACAATTATGTGAGCTGGGATGGGATACATACCACAGAAGCTGCAAACAAGCTAATCACAGCGGCCATTCTTAATGGCTCTTATTCTGATCCTCCATTTGCTCTTTCTCAGTTCTGTGATCTCCACCCTATAGGCTGATTAGAGTCTTTTTTCACCTCAGAATATGTAATAAACAATAAATCTCGATCGGGTGAAATAAAGAAATAAGTGACTGCGGCAGAATGTTCTTTGATGGTTGTGCAATGTTCACGTTGAATCGGATTGAATTGAATTTGTTGTTTTTTTAAGGAAAATTTGTGTGATAAAGAGTGCACACTTGTTGATTGTTGAGGGAGAAATAAAAACACATGATTAGATAGCCATGTTGCCCATTCGTGCTTTAATTAGCGAAAGCAATCTCCTAACTAATGAATTGACTGCTGGCTTTTGTTGAACATAATCGATGTATTTTCTACGTGCTGAAATGGCAAGACCCTTGAGTGGTACAGTTTTTCTCATTGTTTAAGATTAGATTATAGAACAATTTATGTTTTTACTAAACTAAACTATGTGAAACATCTCGAGCTTGATCGATCTCGCAAGCATAAGAAACAAGTAGCCGTATGGAATATTATGTCCACACCAAACAAACACATCAAGGGTGCATGCACAAGAATACAAATCAATAAAACAATGAGATTCGTTCATGTTAATGTTCTTATCGACCAAATCCTTCACTCCAAACAAAATATCGTGTCCCGACCACCTAGATTGCCTAAGTAAATGTCTTACTATTCAATGGTAAATAATGTAATGATGTATCGATGCAATTTGACGAAGGTTAAACCATTCTAATCGCTTAATCACAGAAGCTGTTCACGTCGTTCATGCGTGATTTGACTGATTTCTTGCAGAAAGTAGCACTCTTGTTGCTGATGCACCCTTGGCCTTAAATGGGATGTTTAGGTTCTCTATAAGGCTTGTGTGTGTTTTGATATCATTGAACAGTTCGTGTTTCTCTACACGAAACTTAGTTTACTGGTAAGTCACGAGCACAAGAAACAGGTAGCAGTATGGTACATAATGTCCAGCTAGACAGGCACAAATACCCTTAAAATTAACAATGTACAGGGAAAGAGTCATGTTAATTCTCATCAAGGAAATCCACCAATCTTAACATAATCGAGATAATCAAGCTAAGATACAAAACCAATTGTGTATATTCACTTGTAAAGAATGTAATGAGAACCCAAAAAGGACTGCACAAAGAAGAAAGCAAATTGAACCAAAAAATGAATCAAGGATGATAATCATTCTCGAGGACAGGCTGAGTTCTAATGCCTGAGGCTGAAGGCATTCTACTTTCGCCAATCCATACTGTGTCCAAGACCTCACTTTTTTCCGACTGTCTTTCCATTTTCGCAATTCTCTTCACCCGAATGAGTTTACGTATAAGAACCACAACCAAACCCAATAAGACCAATCCAACAACCCCTACTCCAAAACCAATCACCCACCACTTCCAGAGCCTCTCTCTCTTCTTTCTCTTCTTCGACGTAGTTGGCACAACAATGGAAAAATGGCCTTGACCCCGTGTGACACAAAGATTTGGCATGGTCATGTCGCTAAATTCCAGCGTCCCATTCTGGTCGAATCTAACACATTGCCTTGTCGCGTTTCTTTCTTCTTTTGGCAGTGATATTTGAGGAAACCGGACCAAAATGGGGTCCCCAGAGACGCTAAGATTTACCATGCCCACACCATTTTCACTCGAATTCAAGGCATCATAAATTAGGAAGCCAACAACAGGAGTGACCAGAGTGTAATTTGGAACAACATAATAACGAGATGACCAATTGCCTAGATTTTGATAAACTATATCCAATCTTTTCACGAATGGCATTGGCATTGCCCTTGATGGAATGTGAAAGAAGCTGAAATTGGCTCCTCTATTCCAGAAACTACCACTTCTAATGCGGACAGTAGAAACTTCCATGCCCGAAAAATTACCGGGAAGAGAAACATTGTATAATGTACCTGTACGATGTCTTAGTAATGACTTTTGCGCATATTCATGGACAAAATCATCTAATAAATCAGGGTTGTAGTAATTATTCATGGCCGAGACTTGGACGAAGCGCGATAACGATATGTAAAGCATCAAACAGATGATGAACCGGCTTCTTTTAGACCCCATCAACATCAACTTGATTCCCTTTTTGCGCCTTTACGTATAATCCATGTGCAAATTTTCTAAATGAATTGGCAAAAATGTATCAAACACCTATGAAAATTCAAAAGAACACCCAAATTGCGACCTTTCTTGATTCTGGCCAGAGCTTGATCTCCTCGATCAAACCGGATTCAAAGGACTCGAGAACACCCAAAATGCAATCTTCTTTGAACCCCAAGCTCGGTGTCTTGATCAACCCAGAACCAGAAATCCAAAAATCTCCTTGTCAATTACTTTTTATCAAACAGGTACGCAAACGCATAAGATCAGCTACCATGCAATCTTTTTCCAACCGAATTACGCTTTCTTGATCAACCCAAAGTCAGAAATCTGAAGACTGCCTATCCAAACAAGTTTTGCACCCAAAAGGATAGGCTAGGATAGGTGGGTTTTGAATAAATAGAGGCACAAACGCACTAAGCATCAAACGCACGGGAATACGTAGATGGAACTAAAGGGAGATCACCAGCTACGAATGGTCCATAAATGTGTTGGTATATACCGTGGTGACCTCCTTGGCATTTGCCCTTTAAATTTAAGGGGATGCAAGGTGGAGGAAAGAGAGAGGGGGGTTGTGATGATTGAGATGCAAGAACAAGAGGAATATTTGGTTGAGGTGGTGGGTTGGGGGGGTTGGCGCCACCTTAAACTGGCACCTCGAAAAAGGGTCTCAATTTTTAGCTGTTCTGTGGTGTTTCCATGTTTGTTTAATCAAATCTTGACAGTTGGGTTAGTTGCATATTATATGTATGTAATCTGTGGAGAGGTACAGAGAGAAAGAGAGAGAGAGAGAGAGGACTGGATCGGCTGGTTATGACAGAGGGACAAGGCCGCCGGAGAGGTCGGCAACCGTGCACCTAATACGTTTGTAGGTAATATGCCTTGTTTTAGACAAAGTGAGGACGGGTATTATTTTTACATTCAAAAGGTTGATGATTAGAAAAGCATTTTGATACCCCATGTTGCCCTTCTATACAATTACGAATATGAACGGTTCCAACGACAAAAATTGATTTTTTTTTCCCATTTTTTACAAGCCGGCGAGAAATACATAAACTAAAGTACAGCTACTAAGGCGGTTAAAGATTCCTTCGGTATCTCTATCAACTTGAGCTTAGTTAGCTACCTTATCAACGCAGAATTTTGCCATTCTCTAAGTAATTTAGCTGGTCAAGAGTTGAAAATACTAATGTAGCCATTCGGGTCTCCCAAAGAATTTTTCTTAATGGCTTCGAGTGTCTCCGTTGCATCCAGTTCCATAGGGAGCCCTGTATGCATTGACTTGTGCAAGCGAGAGAAGCTTCCAAATAGCGTCACAGCTCGACTGTGCAACTCTTGACAAACCCAAATGGCAAGCCCCCACTCTCAACTTGTCCTTTGGTCTCGGCTAGCCAAATATACGGATTTGGTTTTGCCCATGTATGTTTAGCTCATGCAATTAGTAGCATGACCTTTTGTGGAAGAACATGTAACTAAGTAGATACTTTATGAAAATACTATTATATTATAAAATTAATGTATTAGGATCTTATTTTATTGTATTTTTGAGTTTTTGTGCCACCGACTGTCATAATTTTTGTCTTTCTTGTTCCATCACTCCATCTTCATTCGTCCAAATTTTAATTTTTTTTTATCTTCATATTATAAAGAAACACGAAGTGATTAAGATTAGTTCTTTTTCTTATTCTAAATTCTTATAGTATTTTAACTTTTATTCAATATAATTAGTACTTATTGTTGACTAACCTTAACAACTTAAATAAATCACAATGAATAATGAAATTATATAATTAGTAGTCAAATTAAACAAATCTATTTTGCACTTAACGTATTCAATAGTGACCCGAATTTTATTATGTTAGCCATCAATTTTTTTTATAACCTTTTTTGGTCCTCCCAATTGCACTTTCTGGATCCATCCCAATTTTCACGGTCATTTTGGTTTTTCGTAGTTGCAATACAAGTTTTCAATTTTCTAAATATTGCTTAAATCGGGCCTCATACATTTCTTCTGCTCTAAATCTAACACTAGATTGTACTCTTTTATACAAAACAAAGTGTTAAAAAGCAGACGTAATATTTATTTTGGCATTCTCTTTCATTAAAACAGGTGAAGTTTTTTTTCAGCTAACTCGTGAATGAGAAGAGCTTCCATTTGGACCAAAGTTCAGGTGTCGGCAGCTCTCCTTTGAAAGAGCAAGAATCTTAGGGCCTGTACTCGGGGTCTTCTTGTAGCCGCCGGTTGCTGTAGCTTTTGACACGTGGCCGGCACGTGAAAAACAGACTCGCATTACTCGGTCAACCTACCTTTAGATTGAGAAAAGAGTGTTCGGGTTCCTTCTTTGGGCCAAAGCTTTTTGAAAGGAGTTGGTCCAGTCCAGTTCCAACAATGACGCCCGCAACCCAAACCCTTGGCCCAAACTTACAAAAGCTTGGGCTTTGCATTCTCTAGACTTGTTTGGTTGCCAAACGGCCCCTCTGTAACTCAATAGTTTGCAAAATACTCAATAATCTCTACTGCCGCTGTCCTTCACTCTGAATTTGTTAATGTGTAAACCTTGTAGTTGATCTCTTCATTGTTCATGCAATTTTCTCATTTAAAGAAAACGTATATGCATCTTCCGAAAGGACTAAGGGATGCAGTGAACTATCATAAGCACATCGTTTGATGTGATTCGCTATGTTCTTTATTTTGTTAAAAGAAGGTAGAAATAGATACCAAGATTAAATAAGACGAATGCACACAAAGATTAGTAACCAAAAGCAAAATATCTGGATGACACCCCCCATCCAATGATATAACCATAAGCAACTAACTACAAGAATCAAGAGAACACGATAAGGAGAACATCCAAGCGACGGCCCAGTACTAGGAAGGCTTCACACAGGCTGTACACTGTCAAACTACTCATGCTGAGTATCTGGACCAAATCGGGTTACAAAAGTCCCCAAGGCTGACGAAAGTAGTAAGAGACCTGCTTTTCCTTGGGTGATCAACACAGAACGTAATTCTCTGTAGTTAGACGTCACTGCACGTAGAAAGGCTAATGATTCGCTATGTTTGCATCATGTTAGGAGATTCTAAATGTCAATTGCCACGTGTGGATCACTCCTCGCTTTGTGGATATGTCTGCACTAAACTTTGATGAAACAACTCTCGACAAAAAATTATCACTAAAAGTACTTTTGTCGTTAATGTTCAAATTTACAACGAGCAATCTTTTGTTGCTAAAGTACATTTATTGGCATTTGTTTATCACAACATAGGATCCTAGTTCTATTACACGTTAGTTTTACAGAAAGTCAGGACATAGCCTGTTCCTTTACCATTTTTGTTTTGTGTTTTATTTTTCATCCAGTTATAAAATATGGTTGTGTATTCTTATCAATTTGACAAAATTTTTTTTGATTACTTTTCCCTCACAATAGGTAAGAGGTAGCAGAAAAAAGATGAAATAGAATCGGGTTTTCAAATTCTCATACTATTTATGTAAGATTTTTTCAAAATAAAAATAATAAATGTACACAATAGAAAGAACTTTCTTAATCATCATTACGAAAATAAAAAAAATATAATTGATAAACGAACGGCACAAGATGTTTTGCTATGGACACTCCAATCGGCACTCCCTTACAAAATTGCAACTCCTCGTATCTTGGTAACATGATATAGTCGTGTAAGAAGTCCTCAAAAAGGGCTAAGTCCACACTTGAAAACAACACGACTGCCACTCGAGACGCTGGAAAGAGGAGGAGAGACGCAGCAGCCATCAAACGTGGATTCTGAGGATAGGGAATGGACCAATCAGGAAGCCTCCCTCCTCCACGTGTCACTCAAATGTTGCGGATAGGAAGAACAGAAAATCTTTGCAACAAAAAAGGCTTTTCACACAAACTCATCGAGATAATAATAGGGGCCGAAGAGATTTTATCAGAAAAAAGACAGACCACCCAACTGCAAACGGGCAGCTACAGCTTCGGGCGGCCAACTTTCCGAAATGGCAACGGCGTATGCGGCGGCGACTTCGGCGGCGGCTACCGCCGTCTTGCTACCTCGTCTACCCAACACCACCACCCGCTGCTCTGCCTTGCCTCTCCTCCCGCCGCGCTTGCCTTCCACCTCGGCCTTTTTTACCTCCTTCAAGCATTTGTCAGGTACTAACTTTCTTTGACGCATTTCGTCGAGCATGCTGTTAATTTTGGTTATGAAGTATCTCTACCTGATGTTCTCAGCTTTATGTCATCAGCACAATGTATGAGCATCATGCTTGTTAATTCGAGTGGTTAAATCTGGTGATATTGATGAACAAAACACACTTGTATGTAGGCATGCGTGCGTAGGTTATATCTAAGTGTGGCTTTCTGATAAATTTAGTGAGGTCGCAATTGATGAATTTTTGCATATTGATTGACCAAGTAAAAGGGGTTGGCGGCTTACACCATGAAGTGGCTGTCATTAGTTGCAAATTACTCTACCCTTAACTAATCAGTTAAGAATTTGGATTTTTGAGTGTGTAAACTTTGTGTCGGTGTGCATGTTTCCTTTTGGTGAATGTGCATTTTTCTAAATTTTATATGTTTTCTATTTATCATCAACTGGGTTTAACGGGCAAGGCTAGAGATATTAAAGAGAAAAAAAAATGTGTGCCGTGAAGTGCATGAGGCTCTCACCGTTGCGGGTTAAAGTGGGCCCTTTCCCGTCACTTTTGTGGAGAGCCTTTTCTGAGTTTCTAATCCATGACTTCCAAGAAAAGACCTCCTGCCTATCACTTCTTCTCAATGCGATGCTGATGCTACCACTGCGCTATAGTCATCTTCTGTAGAGCTTTGCCCTTCGCTCCTCCCCCTGCAACAGATAAGTAGGAGAAGCCTTCATTTAATATGCGAATTGATAATGAAAGCTGCATTTTGGAACTGTATTTGTTGTTTACTGTAGCATGCACAGATGGAGCAATATTGGGTTCGTGAGATTGTAAATGAAGGTTTAGTTTGTGAATTTCATAAATGTTAGCTGTTTTTTGATGCTGAAAGTTCCACATCTTTAGTTTGGGTGCCACTAGTGGCCTTGTAAGACCCAACCATGATACTGATGCAGGCCTACTTGGGTAGCCTTTCGAGAGAGACAAGCTCCTGCAGTGCCAATGTAGGAAATAGCGCAAATGATACCAGATTGAGTCTAAACAGCCATGATTAGGTTGTCCGGTTGGATTCAAAGAGGGCGTTTCTAGGTCATTAAGAGGAAAAATCGGCATTGTAAGAGCACCTACATGCCTTGCTCTTTGGGGGAGGCAAAGCTCCCCTGTGGAGAGCTCGATCATTACGTGCAACGTGTCATGACTAGATTTTCGTACCGAATCAACACTGTCTGCAACAGACAATGTTATACGAGACCATTTTGATTGGAAAATGGGATACTGACTATTGCATATGATTGATATTGCCAATGAGGGCCAAATGACATGTTCTCCATATATTCTTTTTTCTTTCTGTGTTTAATAAGATGACTGAAAATCTTTTTTGCAAAGAATTCCCAGAGATGTAATCCTGTAAGTGCAGGCAGTAAAAATTTCTCTGATTGACTTATCTGCAATTTGTCGATGTACTACGTCCAAAAGCTCTAATTATCTTTCAAGGATATGTCCTTTTAGCATTAGATAGTCCCCAACATAACCTGTTGTTTAGGTTGTAAAGTGCTAAATGGTGTTCAAAATTGCAGTCTTACTAGTTTACTTTTGCCCGATATACAACACTTCTTTGAAAAATCTCTTATCTATGCGATTTGGTTTTCCGTGAATCAGAGTCTCGGAGGTCTTCTGTGTTCCAGATCAAAGCCTCGGAAGAAACCAGTGTTGATGCTACAGAGTTATTCGACGATCTAAAGGGAAAGGTAATCTGGGTATCCTACCATTAGAGGGAAAGCCTACTGCCTTCCTAGTGCATTCTTTTCCATGCTGTAATTATGGTGCAACAGATTTCCTTTCAAGTACTTTTGTTGTATTTGATGATCAAGCTCGTAATTTCCCCCTCTTTATCCCTCTGCGCTTAATAGTGGGATGCAGTTGAAAACAAGTCTACAGTTATTCTCTATGGAGGTGGTGCGATTGTTGCAATATGGGTGTCGTCAATTGTTGTCGGTGCCATCAACTCGGTCCCTTTGGTATGTGGTATAATTTTAGATAATCAATGCATAATGTTATTGGTTCGAGTAAGATTGCCTCACAAGATAATTGCTTTATGGTACTCTGCTAATCCACTCTGTTCATGCTTAAAATATTTAGCTCCCAAAGATCATGGAGTTGGTTGGGCTTGGATATACAGGATGGTTTGTCTATCGGTATCTTCTCTTCAAGGTAACCTTCAATTCTTATGTTCAGTTGGTTCTATCTCTCTCGAAATGAATCCTTCGAACAAGTGCAATCGTTTTCTGCGTTGACATTTCCATTAATGGACAACTACAGGTCTACTCAGTCTTTTGCCATTAATGTTTTCCTGCACTCACAAAAAGAAAGTACTTTGTATAACTTGACGGATACTTGTAAAGCTAATCCCAAAAAGTTCTTATATTATTAAATGATAATTTGTGAAAAAGTTTCAACACTCCCGTATACACAACACTGCGCAGTTTGTTGTGTATACCTGTATGGGATAGCTTTCCATCCGAACTGTGTCACCAATTTGGATCTCTTGGAGCTTACTTGTTCCAAAGACGTGCAAATTTATTGACTTACTGATTTGTACCTACGGAGATAAATATTTGAATGGTGATACCTGCGTTAGTTCATTGTTGTGCATATCACCATCCGGTTCATCCCTAATCACATGTTGCTGACGGTTAACATTTCCTGTCTCAGTCAAGTAGAAAAGAACTGTCAACAGACATTGAATCGTTGAAAAAGAAGATCGCGGGAACTGAATAGATGGTCATGATTGAGTGCTAAAGTCAGTTTATGTTCCCTCCATTTCAACATTTCAAATTGTTTTATGTATCCCGTGTATAAGAGGCCTATGGTACTGTAATCTAGAATAGATCGTCTTTGTATTTCTACTACACTTGTTTTTGTCATCTTTCGAATAAAATTTGCCTATTTGGTCATCTTTGCATGCTTCTGGCTCAGTATGTTACTCTCTTACACGTCTTGGCTCAGTATGTTACATCTTGTTGTATGAAAGTTTCTAATGCGAAGTGTAAATGATTGTGACTTCAATTTTATGTTTGAGTTAGTCTATTAAGATACTTTGGGTCCTCAAAAATATTCCTATAAGAGTCGATTAAAATTTCTAAATTTGAGCTCCCCCACGCTGCATCCATCAAGTGGGATAATAGCACTTAGGCAGAATGTAGTACATAAGAATTACTGAGGTAATCCGTATCTGTGGTGCACAGCATGTTTCATGATCTTGAATGCTGTCAAAGAGGATGCAAGGAAGGCTACTTGGATCAAAGAAAGAAAACAAAAAAGATATTATTCATATACAACGTTAAATTTAGCAGATCCATCTTTAGGAAAACAGTTTTAGTCGGGAGATGAAATTTTCATCCCAAATACGAAAGAATCCACTCCATCACCTCTCACATGCAACGGTTTATAATGTCTGCGTTCAAATATTTAGTGAAGTTATCGTTTCTATTTTTAATATGACATGCAAATTTAAATGTAACAGCACATGATGTTTTAAATTTTGACACATGAGATCAGCTGATAAGATAATGTAGTCGCTGATTAAGCATAATAAAGGTGCAACACATTGCCTTAAGCTACTGTGTCTGCCAATGCTATATAATGATGATCCATGGGAAACAAAATGAAGATGGCTAATTATGCTCTCTCTTTTAGGTTGAAGTTTGTCAAAGGGTTTTGCTTAATGTTGTCTCATCTATTCATCCGTGTGACTAAAGTTCATTTCCTTTTCCCTTTCCTGTCACGTGGGTTATCTCTACTGCTTCTGTCCCTTAAATTGTCCCTCATATATATATTGTGTCTGTAAATTTTAATTTGAAGTCTAAGGTTTAGTTGCTTCTTCTCAAACTTCATAATATGAAAGGACATCTCTTGGCGGACTTCCTCTTGCTGCTTATCTGAATCACGTTAATCCTTAAAGCCGTGAACTGCTATGCTCTTTGCAAATTGCCAAAGATGTCTTGTATGCGGTTCTTACCTTGTACCTGATCAATGCATTAATTTAAACAGATTTCAGCTGTTACATTCTGCTATATTCAGTAGCTGCTGTGGACACTTGGTCACTTTGCCTATTTGGACCACACTAAGCTAGTTTTGGAACTAATATGGAAATGCCTGACAGTATAGTTAAGGAGCATCAGATGCCAGAATGGAACTAATATGCTTTTTCATGAGAGTACTTCTCATGTGTTTCTCGTTTATCAAGTCCAGTGTCTAGAGCCTAGAGGTGATATCCACCTGAATTTAGGAGGTTTTCTGAATATATGGACTTCTGTAAACAACATCCAGTTTGGATGCCCACAGGCTCACAAGGCAACGACAAACATGGGAGGAGATATCCTGAAACCTCTAGAAACGGGAGCCTCTCCTCGTCTGAGCCCTCTGTTATTTCGTATAGCAACCCTCGATGAATTCTTGCCATGTCTCTCACTGGTGCAGGAGCTGCCTTTTCCGGAGCAGAAGGAGGTTGAAGGTTCAGCTTATGGAGGCTTGGCATTTTTGTTAAGAGCTTTGAAACACCAACAAACTACTGCATAATCTCACTAGTTAGTGTCTGGACGTAGTCTTGACTTCTCCCAGGCCAACTTCTGTAGTCGTGGTTGGTTGGCTACTATTCCTTGCTGGTGAATTTTCGCTTCAGTTGATTGGTTTTGTTAAAGTGAGTCTACTGTCCAAGGGAATTTGAACTTTTGCCCCCCCCCCCCCCCCCCCCCACCCCCAACACCCCTATAGGTATGCACTATCTAGCACCACACCCCTCTGGTTCAATCTTTTGATCATCACCCGATGAACTTCATCCCAGCGAAGTTCTCATGGGTTCGCCATTAAACATCATTAATCAAACAAAATCCACAAACCACATCCTCGGTTGACAATGATTGACATCAGAAATTGCATTGCTCTATCCAATGCCTGGTCTATCCTTTACTGGCTGTGTCCACAAACACATCGAAGATATGCACGTGATAGTGATTTAAATGCATCCTTATTAATCTATAGCTTTATCTATTTATGCATATATATAAAAGAACGTATGAATTTAAATGGCTAATCTTTTCTTTCCTCAAGTATCCTTTTTTAATTAATATTTTCATAAAAGATTAAAGATAAGTAAGGGTATTTTTGACTCTTAATATTTTTTTTTATTAAATACCCTTTTTTAGTTAGAGTGTTATTTAAAAATGAGGATGTCTTTTGACTTCTCATAGGATATAAAGCTTCTTTCCTTAAATACCCTTATTAGGATATATGTTTTGGTTAGAATTAAGTATTGTTGTAACTTTTGACTTAAAACTTTTGTTGCCAACCTATCTGGTCACACCCAAGGGCCCACCAGAGGTCCCATTTTTCGCATGACATGTCACCTATTCAACGGTCAACTTTTCACCGCTGTCGACATGTCGCCCAGTCAACGGTCAATTTTTCAACGCTGTTAAACCTGTCAAAACATACACGCACACGCAAGTTACGTGCATTGTTTTCGTTGACTTTCTGGGCAACTAAACCTATTCTATCGCCAATGCGACGACACCAACACTTGGAAAATCTACAAGAAGAACTGTGGCATGCCTTCCCCTAAGGGGGTCGGCCACCTCCTTAAAGAGGGGGTCGGCCACCTCCCTTAAAGGGGGGTCAGCCACCCTCCTTAAAGAGGGTCGGCCACACCCTCTAAAGGGGGGTCGGCCACCTCCTTAAAGAGGGGGTCGGCCACCTTGGTCCCGGGGGGGTCGCTGATGCTCTTTTTTTGCTTCTCATTCACGTACAACGATCCCTAATGCTCACTCATCATTGCGATGGCACGACGCCCTTTGTCACCAGTATATCGTCGCCGCAATGACCGTCGCCTGCGCGCCGTCTTCGCGACTCGTCTCCCGCACGCCGTCTTCGCGACCTTTGTCTCTTGCGTCCTCGAGATCATTCCCCGACCCCCCGACCCCCGTCGCCTGGACGTCATTCCGCGACCCCTGTCTCCCGGAAGTCACTCCGAGACCCCGTCGCCCGGACATCACTCCGTGACCCTCGTCGCCCACTCACTCCGTCGCGCCCTTGCGCCGCACCGCTGATACAAATGTGCCCCCAGGCTCTCTGTCACTCTATGGTGCCCTCAGCACCACTCACTTCACCAGGCCCGTGCGCCACATCTATGACATGTGCCCCGGCACCAGGTATGGTCTTGCGACAGCCGTCGCCGCTCCCATGCACCACAATCAATGTCTCGTGCTGTAGGCACCGCACCCATGCGCCACAATCAAGGTCTCGTGCTGTAGGCATCGCGCCCATGCGCCACAATCAATGTCTTGTGCTGTAGGCACCGCGCCCATGAGCCACAATCAATGTCTCGTGCTGTAGGCTCCGCGCCCATGTGTCAGAATCATGTTATATGCTTACGGGATGGGCTCACAACCTTGAAGCCATCGCCGTCACAATCACAGGGGGGCTCCGGCCCTCGCAGCGGGATGGACTCTCAACCTTATAGTCATCGCCGCCACGGGATGGGCTCACAACCTTGAAGCCATCGCCATCACAATCACAGGGGGGCTCCGGCCCTTGCAGCGGGATGGACTCTCAACCTTATAGTCATCGTCGCCACGGGATGGGCTCAGAACCTTGAAGCCATCGTCGTCACAATCACAGGGGGGCTCCGGCCTTCCCAGCGAGATGGACTCTCAACCTTATAGTCATCGCCGCCACGGGATGGGCTCACAACCTTGAAGCCATCGCAGTCACAATCACACGAGGGCTCCGACCCTCGCAGTGGGATGGACTCTCAACCTTATAGTCATCGCCGTCACAGGATGGGCTCACAACCTGAAAGCCATCGCCGTCACAATCACAGGGGGGCTCCGGCCCTCGCATGGGCTCACAACCTTAAAGTCATATCGCCGCCACGGGATGGGCTCACAACCTTGAAGTCATCGCCGTCATAATCACAGAGGGCTCCGGCCCTCGCAGCGGGATGGACTCTCAACCTTATAGTCATCATCGCCACGGGATGGGCTCACAACCTTGAAGCCATCACCGTCACAATCATAGGGGGGCTCCGGCCCTTGCAGCGGGATGGACTCTTAACCTTATAGTTATCGCCGCCACGGGATGGGCTCACAACCTTGAAGCCATCGCCGTCTTCATTTCGGGGGGCTTCGTTCGTAGTGCTCCGGCAAGAGGACCATTCGCAGCGGGATATGCGACTCCTCCGGAACACTATCTCCGCCAGGGTGCCTGTGTGACTGGCCTACGTGCTCTGGCACTGGGGCTCGCATCAGCACCCCTAAGGACTATGACCCCCGGGTCACTCCGAGATGGGAGCAGGTCTTCGGAAGGGCATCCCACCTAGTCCAGTTGGCAGCTGGGTGTCGGGTCTTTCCCATCGCTACCAAGCCTGTGGGATTCAGTAAGGGCTTGGACCGGTGGCTGGGGCAACGGGCTTACTCTGATCACGCCGTCATGGTGTTTTCAGTCTTCTCAGACAAGTAGAGAGATGTTATGTGGGGCAAGGCAATGCGAATTTGGGAACTGGCAGTCCAACGGAGAACCAATATTTGTGGACCCCCTAGTGACGTGTCAGTCCCAGGGGTGACACGTGTCAGCTGGTGACACATTGATGACACCGGCACACTTTTCCCTATAAATAGGGGACCTTATATTTCATTCGAGGGGAAACTCTCTCATTTGTCATTTTCACTTTCTCTCTCTAAAACTCATTCTCTCTAGACTTCTAGAGAGAGATACATTCGGACACCTGACATCGGACTTTTGTGCAGCCTTTGTGGCACCTCCACGTAGGCACGAACCCACATTCCCTGGCATCAACTTTCTTTTCATTAAATACCTATTTCTAATAAGAGTGTGACTAAAAAACAAGGGTATTTTTTACTTTTCATATGGTAACAAACCTCTTTCATTAAAATATCTTTATTGAAATATATGCTTTTGTTAGAGTAAAGAGTTGTTTTGACTTTTATTAAAAAAAAAAGAAAAAAAAACCTATGAAAATTCTATAAAACAACCTTAAACTCATGCATGCTCTCTAATTATTGAAAAAGTTCTTATAAAATCCCACCGCCTCTATTCACGTTAAAGCTAAATTACCTTAGCTAGAGTTATTACATGTTCTTCATCATATTTGATTAAAGAAAATAATTTGCAGAGTTTTCTATAGCCTTTTTCGAGAAATGATATATACCTAAACTAAATAAAAATATTTTGTCAGAAACTCAATCCTTTTTAATTTTATATTTGTATGTTGATGCGTATGTGACACATTTGAATTATTCTGTATGTATATAGATTTTAATACAAACATATTAGTACATTGAAACTATTATAAACCTGAAGTTTAAGTCTAGATTTTGAATACACACCTATTAGTATAAGGAAATTGTCATAAAGCTGATTTTTTTTAGGATTTTCTAAATTTATATGTAATCCTAAATAAAGTTAAATGGCTATTTTTTTAAAATGCCTTTTTGAACTGAAGTCTTCATTAAAAATTAGAGTTTTTTTTTCCTGAATAGTGAAAACTGCAATTCAAATGACCTGTTGATATGGGAATTCAAACTCGAAACCTTGAGGTTATTCCTCAAGGCCCTTTGCTATTCCACCACCTTTTGGGATTCAAAATTAGTATTGATTACGGGTGTTTCTTAGTAAAAATTTATTTCCCATCAAATATCCATTTTAAATTAGAGTTTTGTTTTATATATATAAATATATATATATATATATATATATATATATATATATATATATGTATATATATATATATATGTATATATATATGTATATATATGTATATATATATATATAAATATATGTATATATATATATACATATATTTATATATATACATATACATATATATATATATACATATATATATCTATATATATGTAGATATATATACATATATGTATATATATATGTATATATATACATATATATATGTATATATATATATATATCTATATATGTATATATACATATATATATACATATATGTATATATATATTTATATATATATATACATATATTTATATATATATATATACATATATTTATATATATATATATCTATAAATATATATACATATATTTATATATATATATATATATACATATATTTATATATATATATATAGATATATTTATATATACATATATATATGTATATATATATATATATACATATATATATGTATATATATATATATACATATATATATGTATATATATATATACATATATATATCTATATATATATATATATACATATATATATATATATATATATATACATATATACATATATATATATATATATATACATATATATATATATATATATATACATATATATATATATATATATACATATATATATATATACATATATATATATATATACATATATATATATATACATATATATATATATATATATATATACATATATATATATATATATATATATATATATATATATATATATATATATACATATATATATATATATATATATATATATATATATATATATATATATATATATATATATATATATATATGGGTGTATTTGGCTTCTTTTAAGATATCAAGTATCTTACCTTAGAATATCTTTACATGAATCTATGCTTTAGTTAAAGTTGGTCTTTCACTAAATCTATGCTTTAGTTAGAGTTGGTCTTTAAGAATAAACATAATCTACTTATACTAAATTGAATATTTTGTCAGAAGCTTCAATCTTTTTTTAATTTTATATAACATAATTGTATGTTGATATGTATGCTATAAATTTCAATAATTTTGCATGTACATGAATTTCAATGCAAACATATCCGTACATTAAAACTATTATATAACTGAAGTTTAATTTTGAATTTCAATTGCAGATACATATTGGTGTAAGAAAGTTATTGTAAAAGTGGAGCTTTAGAAATTTTAAATGCATATAATTTGCTTGATCATTATAGTTTCAGTTCGTGTCAAGTACATAATCTTATATTCGTATTAGAGTTATTGAAATACCCTTATTTGCATGATAACATATCCTTCATATGGTTATTTTCTTTCTATGATCAGTCTCGAAATATCATAAATTTAAATGATTATATATTATTCATATAGCTATTGTCTTCGTATATTTTGCTCTTATAAGTGATAGGATTAGATGAAATCCAATTGATAAAGACTCCAATTTATTTTGCCTCAAATGATTAATAATTTTTTTGAGCTTAAAAACTCTCAAGTTTTGCTACGCAAGGGATTAAATAACTAATTTTTTTCTTAAACTATTGTTTTCAGGTTTAAAAGTTTCTTTAAATAGTTTGACTTTTTAAAAGGTGACGCTATATTACTACCATTTTGGCTGACTTTAAATATTTTGACGCTAAAAAGGTTCACTAATGCATCTTTTAGTGACAATAAACTATGAATATAACCAAAACGGGTAAAGATCTGGCTCCAACGTATAAAATAATCTCAAGGGATTAAAATGACTAAATATTTTTTCATTAAAAATACCCTTTTTAGAATTAAAAGGTTTACAACAATTAAGTGTATTTTTTATTTTTAAGAAGATGAGACAAAATTACAATTTTTTGGCTCAATATAAATAATTTGTTGTTAAAGATGTTAAAATTTCACTAATACATTTTTAAGTGATAAAAATGTGAGAGTGGACCTAACTCATACTTATAAATATTTGCTGAGACTCTGTCCACTTTTAAAGAAAATCCTATCAAACATAACCTTAAAAATTATCAAAATTAAAATAACCCATGTCCATGATGTTATAGTGAAATTGCAATCAATGACACTAAGTTTTAAAAAGTAAAGCCGTATTGATCTGTTTAAAAATATTTTTTTTGCTTATGTCATCAATACGCATTTTTTAAATGTCAATACTGCCCTCATTTTAATCTACAAGATATATAAAATATAAAAATTTACAAATCCTAAATTTTCAAATTAGGCTTTCATTCCAAATTCTCCCTCCACCTCGCCACCTCACTTTTCTCGGCAAGCACTCAGCCTGAAAGTTGGCAAATTAGCTTAGCCTCACCCGTCTTATCCTAGCGCCGGTGAACGTCAACCTCTACATTATCCCACCCTATCCAGACGCCTCCACCACCGTAAACATTCAAATTTCAAAGCTGCCAAATCAGTCTTAAGTCTATAATATTGGCTGAGTGTGTGTGTGGGCCTGTTAACTAGAGGTGTGGTGGGTCGTGGAAGGCTGATTGATAGTGATTGTGGTTTGTAGAGGGTGGATTTCAGGCGGTGGTGGGCTAATTGGACGCAGTGGTAGGTTGATTAATGGTGGTGAAAGGCTGCTCTGGTGGTGGTTAATGGCACTGGCTACCGGGTATTGGGTTGACACAAACAACAATCTTAGCCACCTTCTTCTAGATTTAGAATCCCAAATTCGCATTTTCATTTGTTGAATCGTGATGGTTTGCTACAAGTGATTGGAGTGAGAAAGTTGTGAAAACTTATTGGGGTGAGACTATTAAAGAAAGGTGAGAAAGCTGAAGAACTGATAATGGAGGGACATGATTGTGGCTGTGGTTGTGGCCAATTGTGGGGGTGTGTGTGCGGGAGCGCCAGCGTGTGTGTTAAAGCTGAAGAAGTGTAAATGGGTGGTGGTGGTGGGGCTGTGTGGGGAGATAAAGGGATGAGGAATGATATTTGAGAAATTGTGTTCCTATGTGATAGGCAATCTGGTCTTGTTATCTTTCAGTAATATCGTTCTATCAACGGACATGACTGCTATTACTCCACTTAATGTACGCGCATGTAATTTTACCATAATCTTAAGGTCAAGGGTGCAATTAAGCTTATAATTTTTTTAACTCTCAAAACCTTATGTCATGAGTAATTTTTTTTTTTACCTTGAATAATCCTCGCTACAAGAAATGACCATTAATGTATAGAAAGAAATAAGATGGATATTGAATGATACTGAAAATACTAAGTGATGATATTTTGAACTTTAGTGGTGCTACTTGTAGAAAAAGGTGTCAAAACTCTATAAGTAAAAATAGAAAAACTTTAGAAAGATCATTGAAAGTTAGGACTACTAAATTTGTTACCTAGGTAGTTCAATTTTTATATATGTCCCGTTAAATCTTTTAAGTTCACTTGATTCTTGGTTTTAAAGATGCAATATTTAAACTCCTAAGCTATTTCGTCTTACAAACACTGTTATAGTCATAACTTCTTCCTGCTAGACAAATTACTTTCGATAATCCTTTTCAGGTTAATTTTTGAACATTTGCTAACATCACTTTACTATATTTCTAATTTCTTCTCAATTTCACTTCCTAGACTTGTATGTATGACATCAAAACATATTACAAGAATTTATCTCTAATTATTTTCTTTACTTTTATTAATGTACGATCAATCTTATAGTATTTCATGAGAGTTAGTATTTGTAAAATATGTTTGAGACTAATTACAATATCAGTGTACCTTTGATAACAAGGTATAATATAAAGATTATCTTTAGCGATAACTTGATGTGACGAAATAATTAAGTATAATAAATAGAAGAAAAAAAATATTGGTGATAATTAGAGTGAAAAATTCGGGTTTGAAAGTAAGACCATATTTAATTAACTTTCATATTTTGAGTATCTGATTAGCAATTAACAACTGATTTATTGTTATAGTTTTATTATAATAGTCATATGAATTAATTTTAATTATCTTTTTCATCAAGATTCATAATATTTTTATTTTAAATTATTACATAACATGCAAAGCACGTGATCCTTACTAGGAAGAGAAATAACGGCAAAGACATTGAAGATATGCATGTGACAGTATCGACAAATTTAATTAATCCAAGAGCAAGTACAAAGATGAATCAAAACCTTATTAGGCTTCGTTTGACAAAATTTTTTTTTTGGTTTTCAGTTTTTAAAGAGCAGCTTAATTTTTTTTTTTTATAAAAACAAGTGGGTGTTTGATAACCCTTTTTTTTTGAGGTTTTTTTTTTTGGTGTTTGGTAACCCTTTTTATTTTGACTTTTTTTTTTTGGTGGTTTGCGGTGGCGGTGGTGGGGCGTAGCGGTGGTCGACGGTGGTGGTGGCCGACGGCCGGAGGTGGCTGCCGACGGCCGGAGGTAGCTGCCGGCAGTCTCCGGCGGTGGTCGCCGGCGGCCGGAGGTGGCTGCCGGCAGTCACCGGCGGCCGGAGGTGGCTGCCGGTCGTCTCCGGCGGTGGTCGCCGGCGGCCGGAGGTGGCTGCCGGCAGTCTCCGGCGGTGGCTGCCGGCGGCCGGAGGTGGCTGCCGGTGGTCGCCGGCGGCCGGAGGTGGTTGTCGGCAGTCTCCGGCGGTGGTCGCCGGCGGCCGGAGGTGGCTGCCGGCGGCCGGCAGTCTCCGGCGGTGGTCGCCTGAGGTGGCTGCCGGCGGTGGGAGGGTGGTGGTGGTGGTCGAAAAAAAAAAACCAAAAGTGAAAAAAAAAACCAGTTTTTGGAGTTTTTTTTTTTACTCTGCAGTTTAAAAACTGATTTTTTAAATTGAAAAAAAAATGGTTACCAAACGCCTTTTTTTTTCAGTTTTTAAAACTGAAAAAAAAAAGAGGGAAAAAAAGAGTGTCAAACGGGGCCTTAGTGTATTAATGGGCTTCACTGTTTTTGCATTTATGAACCAAAATCGCCCCAATCTAATCTAAAGTCAAAGTAAGAGATAAACAAATTAAAAAGAGCAGCAGCACTGAACCGAACTTGGGCAAGAATACAACTGAAGCTATGGGCTCCCCTTAGACTGCTATAATAAACATTCCAAAATCAGGAACAGAGCAAGAAAGACAAATGAGGAAACTACTTGGAGAAGATTTAATTAGCCGTCTACCAAACGACATCATCCTGCTTGTGATTCTCGACGCACTCTCGGACCTCATGTCCCTCTTGCTCTGCCGTTTGGTCTCCAAGCATTTCCTTTCCCTCGTCCGCCAAACCCGCCATGTCTCCCTGCACATCACTAGCAGGAACCCAATCCCCGTCAACGAAACGTCGTCCTTCGTCGACGACGACACGTCGCCCCCCACCACCAGCTCCTTCACCAGCTCAAGCAAGACCCGTCACTGCTCACGCCGCGGGCTGCATTTTTGCTTACCCGCTTCATCCGCATTCAGTCGCTCCACGTCATCATTCACCCCTCTGGCGGCGGCAGCGACTCGTTTTTCCGGTGGAAATTGGAGCACAATAGTAATACTTTTCTAGCCCTCTTTGCAAAAACCCCTAAAACTACTATTACCAGTATTACTATTGATAGTGAACAAGAAGAACAAGTTGTGTCTAAGTTGAGCCTGGAAGAGATTGCGAGGTACTTGGATTTGGCGAGTTACCATCTGGTGGATGCTGAGGCGAGGCGAAGCCTAATGGTGGGGATTCATGATTGCAGCCCGTTGAATATTGATGATGGTAGTGACGGCGATTATGGTGATGATAATGGTGGCGATAATAATGATGATGAGGAGGAGGAGGGGGATGGGGATGTGGAGGAGGTTATGATGATTCCAATAGATAATATTGAAGGAAATGAAATGTTTTTTTTGCGGAAGCTGTGACTGAAATTAAGGAGGGAATGAAGGAGGTTATGATGTCAAGAGATGCTTGTGAAAGAGATGACAGTCTTCGCCGAAGCTGTGACTGAGATTTTGAAGAAACCCCCAATTTTGGCTATTGTCTAAGGTTACTTAACTTTCTTATTAATTTTACAAGTTCCTGGAGTGTTCCTAATAATAATAGCTTGGTAAACTCGTGTGTTAAATGTGATCTATGTTTTCCATTTTGATTGAAGCGCATTTCTTTTAAATTAAGGATGTAAAGCTATAACCGATGTTCACCGCCCAAGAGCATTATTGGGTTGCTCGCTTAAATTTCATGCCAATGTCTCCTGCTTATTTTTGGGTGGAAATCAGTTTTGGCTTGACTAATTGGATTTTGTTTCAAGTAAAGTTCTTCCAGGTACGTGTTGATGCTATCGAGTTTCATGATCCTGCTATCTCTTCGTGTTGATGGACCATGCCCCTTCAATGTTCCACTGCGTGTCAAGTTTAGGCAGCTTCTCTATAGGTAATAATGAGGAGGAGAAAGATTAGAACTAGTGCTTTGTGCAATAGAATCACCTCAGTGATAATTTTTCTTCTGATTATCGATCCCACCCCGAACGGATTTGTAAACTTTCTGGAATTGTTTCATCACTAATTGATCCACTCCAAGAGATGCTTTTGGAGGGGGCGACAGCATGGTGTTTGCCAAAGCTGTGATGGAGAATTTAAAGCAGTAACCATTCTCTACTTTCTAGATTACAGAACATTCACATTCTTTTCTTCTAATTTTTGGATCCAACCCTGTCATTGCTGAGTAGACTTTTGTGCCAAGATTTGTGTTTCCCTTTCTTCAAAGTAGATATGCCAAGTGCTATACCTATCATATAGTATTCACTAGGAAGTAGATGCACAGTACAACTTTCCCACAGAGCAATAACTGGATTTTTTTTCCTTACATTTTCGTGCAGAATTTCTGGTAGCCGTTAGTTTTGGCATGACTCATAAAACTTTCGCCTCAAAGAGATTACGGTTTCATTGTCCCAATTGTCTACTGTCTGATGCTATTGCATGCCTCGGTGCTGCTATGGCTTGTTCTGATAGAGTCTGCTCTTTCAACAATGCAGAGGAGAAGAAAGACTATAACTAGCGGGTTATGCACCAGTATCACCTCAGTAAAATCTCTTCCAAGTTTTGACCTATTTTGATATTTTTTCAATGAGGTCTGGCCCTATATAGCTTTGGTTCCTTCATTAAACCCAGTTGGTTCTTTGGACCTGATCTTTTGGAAAGTGTGGCATCTGTGCAGACTTAAATCCTGGGTTGCAACACCAATTTGGTAGAAAAAATATGGAAAGTTGGTCTCAAACCATTTTTTTTATATTCCTTGATTTTTTGTGTATGACTATGTTTCATGTAAGGAATTTAACTCTTTCAACTTGAAGCATGGACTGTAACAAAACATTGGCAGATGAGTAAGATGTGATCCTTTATTGACTGAGGGCCAACCTAAGCCCTCTCATTGTTCGTTATTGACGGCTGAACTAAACCTTAAATATTGGAGTTGTGATCATCAACTATGAAATGATTCCTGCCCTTCCCTCCCTCCTTGCTACATACGGTATTTGTCTAGATAGAACTGTCTTGTCTGGAGAGGAAGCGGGGTGTTCAAAGGAGGTGGCGAGATCTAGCCGTCACTTTTGATTGATTTATTTGTTTTCCTTGTTTTCTTAAGGAAAGGGATTATGGGTTGATGAAGGGCCAACTCATAAGCGTAATACCACCAAGCTGGGAAGAGAAATGTGAGTTTAGCAATTTGGTTCAACATGTCCATGTTGATGTTTTAGCTAAAAGCTATCCCCGGGGGTGGGGGGCTGGGGGGGAAGGAGCCATTAGATTCACTGGATGAAGTGGTTGTGCATTGGGTGAGACCATTCTGTGTGTATAATCTGTTAATTCTGAGTGTGTAATCTGTTAGTTTTGCTATTCGTTGCAATATCCAATTACAGGCATCCTGTGTCATCATTTCGTCAGTGCAGGAGCAGCCTTGTCTGGACTAGAAGAAGGTTGAAGGCTCAACGTATGGAAGCTGTACAGGCATGAAAGCAGTATTCTTAAGAAGAGGATGGGACCAACGAACTGCTAATCTTACTGACTTACCCCCGACGTTGGTTATAACTGGTAATAGTTCGGTTGGTTGGCTAATCTTTTCTTTCTGGTGAACTTTCAACAAGCAATTACTTCTGTTAAAATTTAGTTTACTGTTAAAGGGAATCTGCAAGTTTGGTGGGCAATACTTGGCAGCTCAAATGGACTGTGTACGAGATGATGGTAAAATTGAACTATGAACTTCAAAACTTTTATTGCCAAAATAACAGGTTTATCCAGCTGAACGGGCTTATGGCTTGAAATCTCTCTGTTTCGGTTGCTCTGACTAGAATTTGCCTTTTCATGTTCAATATTTTGTAATTACGAAAACTTCTGTGAGGGATCTCCTTCTCTCAAAGATGACTTCATATGTTAGGGAGGGTGAAAGACCAGATATATGATTCATTCTAAGCACCCTACCTCGTTTTGAAATTCTCCAATTGGGCAGCAATAAACGTGAAGCTGCTGTCTGTGGTGGCGGATTGCAGTTGTTTTCAAGTTCCTGTCTTCACCACTCCCAAACGCCACAAAGTGACTACATGCACTTCAGCCAAAATGCAGAAATATGCAGGCTGGGAACCTTGCATCCCAGTATTCTAAAGTTCTGCATTATGACCTATGTGACACCCATCCAGGAGTGAGAGAAAAGCTACAGGGAAAGGGACTGTAAAATGTTAATGTCTAAAAGGCATACTAATTTCTGTCTTCAAGCTAGGATCTAGTTGTTTGGGGGCTGGACTGTAAAATGTTAATGTCTAAAAGGCATACTAATTTCTGTCTTCAAGCTAGGATCTAGTTGTTTGGGGGCTTACAGAGGATATTTTTTCATTCAAAGCCTAACAAGAGCACGATGCCTCAATGCTCTGATCTTAAAGAGTTATTCATTCCTCCATCGAGGAGGAGGAGGTGGAGGCATCACTCCATAAAGTGGCTTTTGTGGGAACGAAGTACATAACTATGTGGTGCTTCAATTATGGTGATAGAAGCCACAGCTTACCAAGGTTTGCCAATGAAAAGGATTGCTGAAATAGCAGGTTTCAGTCCAAGCTCAAATGACGTCTGCCCTTGCTACTCAGGCCCTGGCTCTTGGAAGGAAGTGGTAAGAGTCAGGTTTGAATGTTGAGGGCATAACTGGTCTGTTGCTCAAACCTTTTCCTTACAGCGATCTGGTTCCGAGAATGATGGCAAAGTCTTGCTGGTTTGCTTGTATTAGTCACGTGTTTAGGTTCGTCCGTACTATATGTTTCGTTTTTTGGATGTTGGGAAAGAGTACATGGTCTAGGCATCGTTTCGGCCATGATCTAGCGGGACAGCTATAGTTGGTCCCTTTATTTATTTTTGATAAATGAGAAAATAACATTGATGAATAAAAGTTATAATATTTTTTTTCGAATCAGCCCTTTTTTTTTTTGTCATTTTGCAACATACACGTACGAGAAAGTCATAACACATCATGACTACTACAAAAGTAAGATACAAAAGATATCTATAATCACTAAATAAAAGGAGGCAATCGCAAAGCAAATGTGTAAGCGGCCGCACGAACAGATGGTGAACCCGTCATCCAATGGAATCACATCTCAAGCAAAGGGTCCCCTCACTGCAAAATCCACAACCTTCCATTGCCACTCTACCACTTCTGAGCATCATCGTACCCTGTCTTTGAAAGGAGAGTTTACAAATACTAACAACTGGTAAAGGAGGCCCAAAGCACTCCACCCCCTCCCACAAAGCTGTATCCCCAGAAGAGATTCAGACCATGCCACGAACCCCTCCCCACTTCCCACCCCCCACCCTCGGCGCTAACCACGAACCCCAAATCCTCCCCGAGACCCTATTCCCCCCACCCCTCCCTCCCTAAGGACACTAAGGCTAGCTCTCTAGATAAACCTAACTAAACAAAAGGTGGAGTGAAATGTAACACACTCATAAGCTGCCCCTCAAAAAGTCCCTTTGTTATTCGACAACCGTCGTAAAACCAACAAACCTAAACACTTGCAACAAAGACAGGAAGCGAAAATTCAAGAGTGAGCAACAGGACTGGCTGGATCTCGACGCTGTGACTACCGGCACGATTTCCAGCGAAGATTCCGGAGAACGCCGGCAAGGGATCAGCTAGCCCAATTAGTCTCATGTTTGTACTGCATCCGATTATTTCTCATTAAGT